>OY821517.1:152210045-152425045 GCA_963682025.1 Cordilura impudica
GTATAATAAAATGTGGGGAAAGAAAGTATTTATTGGTAGGCACAAAAAGCAGAAAAAAATTTATTAAAACCTGACCATAGAGTGTTGTATGAAAATTTGATGAAAATTGGTAATTTGGACTAAGACTACAATTTAATATACGACTATGTGGTGAGGGAGTAATGAGATTGTGCTGATATTTGTAATTACCAAAAATATTTGACCCATCTTTTATTACACCGATCGACCTAAGACCAATTCTCTAAACGCATAGTATAGGGTGTCGAAGTCGGTCTAGATCGACTATAATTTTCTTGCTCGTTTTCTTTTAACACTATCTATCATAGTTAGACCTCATGTTAAACAATAAGTCGCCATATATTTAACAATTGAACTTTAAACACTTTTATTATTTAGGGGCAAAAATAACCATGTTCATTGATAGTATTTTCGTTTATTTCAAACTCGTATAGTTGTGTATGCCTTCCGCATGTAACTAAATACTCACACCTGTTTGAGTATTCCGTCTACTGACACTGTAGCTGGCAAGCATATTATGTATAACTAGAGGATTATGTGGCGCCTAGGCGCCCGTTTATTTTGACTTTAACAAACAAATTTTTTTTTCCATTTCAGAATTTTCTTATATTTTATATATTTAAAAAAAATTAATTTTAATGTTTTTAAAATTTCTTAAAAAAAAAAAAATCGAAAAACAGTTGTAAAAAATACAAATCAAAACTTCGATTTTCAAATGAAGTTTTGCAAAAGGTCCAGTAGCCAACCTTTGCTTTATACTTTCTGCTTCTATACATAAGGAGTTTTTAATAGTATATGATTTTAAAAAAATATTTTATTTTGATAGAAACTCGGAAATTTTAGTCTTATTAAGACAAACTATTAATATGTATCTTTTTAATAATTTAATTTGTGTTTTATAACTTTTTAAGATGCATCAAAATAAATAAACTTATTCAACTAAAAAAAGTTTTTAAACCTTTCGGACAAAACAAAAAAATACTACGGTTATAACGAACTTAGTCTATTACGAACTAATTTGGCCGGTCCCGCCGAGTTCGTTATAACCGAACTCCATTTTATTGTAGAAAAAATAGAATAGCATAGAAAAAAAAAACGTTTTAGAGCAAGGTTCCTAAAAGTTTCTTAAAGGGGGGGGTAAGGTTTTAAAAGTTAATAAAAGTCGTATTTTGCATAATTCTTTTTTGAAGACATGAATACACGTTATAGCATAACATTTAAAGAATCTTCGAAAAATTTTCAACTAAAAATTTTAATAAATAAGTCCGTGACAGCCAATATCCGGAAGCATTGTTGCTTTGCGGTGAACGTCATAACTCGTTACCGGACCATGTGAAATAAAAAAATCGAAATGCGTTTAAAAGTTGACATGTTTCCTGAAGTAGTGACGAAGAGTTTTTCAATTTTTTTTTGCAGCATTTTGAAGTGAAAAACGATTTTGCTATACAATTTCGGGAATTTGTTGTTAAA
The DNA here is from genome assembly GCA_963682025.1 of Cordilura impudica. Lineage (NCBI taxonomy): Eukaryota > Metazoa > Arthropoda > Insecta > Diptera > Scathophagidae > Cordilura > Cordilura impudica. The sequence goes on from OY821517.1 coordinate 152,211,534, forward strand.
AAATGGGGAAGAAAATGGAATTAAAAAAAAACTTCGTGGTTACCTTATGATTTATGTGTAGATATAGTGTCAAAAATTTCAAAAGAATCGGTCAAGCAGATTTTGAGTTATGGTGTTCACGGACTTCGAACATTTATTTGCGAGAAAATCGGTTTAAAGTTTTTTAAAAACGGATTTATATACTACTAGATGTAACCGCGTGTGCTTCGCTACCCCCTCCCCCCGAGTCGTAGTGAAAGGGCTCACGCAAAGTACCAAGGCTCTCACTACAGTAATTCAAATATATCACATTTATTATTAAGTTTGTATGGGGGTGCCACGTGCATTTGTCCAATCCCGCCCATTTTTTGTCTGACTACTCACGTTAATAACAGATGAGTACTTAATATATATGATATTAAAAATTTACTTTGTATGGGAGGTGTCACGCCCATATTCACAGCAAGACTTTGTGAAAATGTCAGGAAGATCAGATGAGCAGTTACGGAGATTATTACCTCCTACAAACAAACAAACACACATTACCTCTTTATTATGCTAGTATAGATTATTAGAATAGATTTTTATTTCAATGCTTGCTGATGCTGATATACAATGTTTTTTGTTTTTCATTCGGTACAACAATTATCAGATTTTTCGGCGTTCCTACCCTAGAGTAAGTTACATGTAGCTGCCCATGAGAAGAAGATGGATTATCCATATTAGATCTGGCAACACTTAACTTTTGGCCTTGAACTTAGAATATCATTTGGCAATTTTTCTTTTTAGCGATTTTTGATTTTGCCCATTTTTGATTTTGAAGATTTTTGTTTTGGGCGATTTTAATTTTTCGCGATTTTGGGTTGAGCGATTTTTGATTTTGGCGATATATTTTCCACGACAAATCACATTGATAACTAATGAACTTGTCAAAAGACTGTTGCTTTCGTAGTGCTTCATATTTTTTACATAGGAGGTGCCACGCCTACTAATCCCATCCCACCCAATTTTTATTGTACTACTCACATTAATATCTGTTGGACTCGTGCAAAATGTCGAATCTTTCCCTTTTATAGTACACCAGTTATATGATATTATATATCTACTTTACATAGGCGGTGCTACGCCCGCTGCTCCGATCACGCCCATTTTTTATCTAACTTATCAAATGAATAAAATACGGGCTCACACAAAGTCCCAAGACTCTCACTATTACAGTACTCCAGATATATGGCATTTTATATTTACTTTGTATGGCAGGTGCCACGCCGATTTGTCCGATACTGCCCATTTTGCATCCGAATACTCACATTAATAATAGGTGACATCAGAAAAATTTGAAAAGCTCTCTCTATCACAGCACTCGAGATATATAATATTGAACTATTATTTGTATGGGAGGTACCACGCCCACTTATATTATATGTTCCAGCTATAGATACATGTCAATAAAATAATTTAGTTGATTGCTGTGGTAAATTTTTTTCGTTGAAATTTCACCACTAATACTTTTTATATATAGAAATAACCAATGCTGTTATAATATTCGTAATATGAATGATATAAATAAATTTTATTGCTTCCTTTTGTAATATTTTTTCGAGTTTTACAAACGGTAAAATTTTCTTGACAATTTCTTGTTTTTAAAAAATGACAACTTTGGCGATTTAGTTACCAAAATTGTGGATTTTCAGAAGATTTTATTAGCAGCACTGGTCGGTAACAAAGAAGAGAGAAAATTGTGTGTGTGTTTGTATAAAATGAGAAAGAATAAATTTTGTTTGTGTATTTCACATAGCTTTGTAGGGAGTGCTATGTGTGTGTATTATTTCAGCGTTACAGAATCAGTCAGTCAGTCAGTGAGTCAGGGATCAGCGTAAATATATATAAGAAGATGCTTAACGAGCATTTTCCCACAAGTAAATTAAGCTTAAATAATAAGGTAGTTTTGGGTAGAGATAATTTTTCTAAATAAAATAAAAACAGTTGCTCAAGAGAGCTAAAACTAAATAAAAGGTGTTTAAGAACTTAACGGCTAATAAATAATTAGAGTGTCGGAATGATACTACACTCGTCTATTTTTTAAGCACCCAGTATGTTACACCACTTAAGATTAGAATTTTATTAGCAAAAACCTACTTAATACCAACTCTACTATATGGATGTGAAATATATGCAAGTTGCGATTTTACAAGTCGAAAAAAACTAATATCAACGTATAATGCAATATTAAGATATGTTTTTAATTTAAGAAAATATGATCATATATCTCAATATTCCAAAAAACTATATGGGGTGACTCTTACTGATTTAATGAAAATAAGAACGCTATTACTGCTACACAAAATTATATATACACGTGCACCGCCTTACTTGTCCGAAAGATTACTTTTTACACGTTCACCAAGATCGAACGATATCATACACTTAAGATATCGAAGCTTAATATCTGAGTGGCAGTTCTATATTAATTCAGTTCGTCTTTGGAACATGCTACCCTCGTCCATTCAATTTATAAGCAACGCCCAACAATTTAAGAAAGAACTATTTCAATTTCACTTATAATTAATTAAATGTAATTGATTTCAGCTCTCATTTATATATATATTTTGATTCTTTAAAAAAAAAAAAAATTATTTCTTTTATATTTATATTTATTTATATATTTTTATTAAATTAACCCATTATGCTTCATATGTATTAACCATTTTTTTTATTAATTTTTTATCTTTTTGGGTTTTATTTATTAAATTAATTTTTTTCTGTTATATTGTGTACAATTTATATACTGTGTATTTTTACATGTACTTATTCATCATTACTTTGTAAAAATCCATTACTTAAATTATAAGATTGTAAATCTTGTTGTAATGGAAAAATAATGAAATAAATTAAAATTAAATTAAATTAAAAAAAAAAAAATAAATCGAACAATAATCATTTGTGAATGTACAGTTGGGAGCAAAAAAAATCCAACGCTGGGTTATATAATCTTTGATAATAGCGGTATCCATTTCATCTCCATTTTCTGGTAGTTTAAGTTACTACATTTAAATAAGTTTAATGAATAACAATTATTTGGTTGTTTAATAAAATAAGTAGCAATATTTTGTATTATTACCGGTTATAATCTATGATGTTGATAAGGTTGATCAGAACTGATTCAAATTCATTTAAATTCTATACGCTTTCCATAGGTTTTCTATGGAGTTCTGATAAGGGAAATGTGATGACCAATCGAAGAAGTGCACATAATTATAGCTTAGAAAGTTGCGAGCTAAGCGACTTGAGTGCTTGGGATCGTTATCATGTTGGAATATACCTTCAGAATCCATTTTTTCTCGAAGATTGGGAAACATGTGTTGTCCAAATATTTTATAATATTTATTTGCGTTCATACTCTTTCGATTTTGATCAATGGACCAACTTATGGCGTTTTCTTTTCTGGCAAAAATGTTACACATTTTTCCCATTTCACACTTTTTTTCTCTTTTTTGTGTTATTTTCTAAAAAAAAAAAGTCAACATTCCGAAAGGGTAACGTGTTCTTTTATAAAAATGTCCCACTATAAAATGTGAAAGAGATGAATTTTTCGCACTCTTAAAAATCAGAGGGGGAGAATCGCACGATAAAACAGCTGACATTTGTGTTGTTTATAAATGTGTATTTGTGTGAAGAAACAAAATAATCTAACACATAAAAATAAAGTTTTTATTTAAACTCATTCTTAACTTATACATATGAGTCTTGAATCCGTGACTGTGCGTGACTTTGCGTGACTATTTTAAAATTAATCTTTGATCACAACAAGTCTATGGACGAAGTTTCTGATTGATTGAATGAGGGAAAATGGGGTTTAAATCACTCCGTGACTGTGCGCGACTGTGTGTGACTGTCAAAGTTAATCTTTTTTCACAGCAAGTCTATCAACAAAAGTTTCAGTTTGATCGTATATGTGGAAATGGGTTTTAAATTACTCCGTGACTGTGCGTGACTATGCGTGACTATGTCGAAGTTAATTTTTCTTTACAGCAAGTATATCGACAAAGTTTCAGATTGATTGGATGAGGAGAAACCCGTTTTAAATCTCTCCGTGACTGTGCGTGACCATACGTGACTGTGCGTGACTAAGTCAAAGTTAATCCTTTTTCACAGCAAGTGTATGGACCAAGTTACAGATCGATCGGATGAGGGAAAATGACATTTAGATCACTCCGTGACTGTGCGTGACTATGCGTGATTAATTAATCTGTAGTCACAAAAAGACCAAGGGCCAAATTTCAAATCAATTGGATAAGGGGAATGGGGTTGACCCACGACAGACAGACAGAGAGTATGAGTTAAAAGAAAGAGTTTAAACAAAAAAATAAAAAAAGCTTAATTTTTATTGTTTTGTTTAAAATAAGTTATTAATATGGAAAATATCGGTTTCCTTTTATATTTATTTTTTCGTTTTTGGTGTCCATGAATGAAAACGTCAACAACGTGTTCATTAAAAAAAATGTTGCAAATTTGTAATTTTATGTTCTATTCTGACCATTAAAAATGCAACATCAAATATTATAAGTTGGGGAAAATATTATAGAAATAAAAAAATTTTCTCCTTCTTTTCCAAAAATTTTATTTTTTTAATAACTTTTATTGGAAAAAATGGATGAAATTAGGCAATTTATTAACATTCTTCAAAAACACATAAATAAAAATTTACAAAAACATAACAATAAGACAAAATTTAATTAATTTTTAAAACTCAAACACACAGAAAAAGTATTCGTTTTGGCAAATAATATTTTCGAAATAGCCGCACGAAGTTTAAGGCAACTGATGTTTTAAGTAAATTCATTTGTATGAATGGTTGAATTTAGTTCATACAATGGAATTTATATTTTATTTATTGATGGTTACAACCATTTATTGGGGTAGCCAATGCATAACTGCAACTATTATATCTACACACAGGTACACACAGAAAACAGATTCGTTGTGGCTACAACAATTCTATTGTCTTAAAAGTAAAAATTGTATCAAAATAAAATATGGTTTGTCGTTATAAAATGTCTGTTGATACAATCGCAAATTCAGTCATTAATCATTAGAACAATTCGGTTGGCCAACTTTTTTCTATGTGTAGTAAATGAGAACCAGTGAGTTGCTGTAATTGTGAAACATTTTCAACATATCCGCAATGACCACTTCATAAATGCTGCATAATAACAAATGGACTGCATTACGCTGTTGCATTTCCAGATAATCATTGTACCTGAAGTCACGGGTGTCACCGTCGAACAATACTTTGATATGTTTACGGGAATCAAAGTTATTTTCGGCCACATGAAAACGGACGTGGTATGTTGACTATTTTCAGCGTATTGTGGCAATTCAGTGGTGTATGTGTACATGACTTTAGAATTTAAGAAACCTACAACATGTTCTGGCGTTGTTGGTAGTCTTTGTTGCCGTTAAGGTTGCAGAGCCGTAGAATCGGTGGCCATTTAAATTGAAAAGATTACTTTTTATTTTATGCTGCTAATTCTTGAATCATGTTTCGTTCACAATGGATGTTAATATAATTTTAATTTTATTTTGAAACTAATATATTTTCAAATATTATTTATACCCTATACCACTATGTGGTTTGGGTATAATGACTTTGTTCTGCTGTTTGTAACAACCAAAAATATTTGACCTACACCCATCTTAAATTATACCGATCAAATCAGAATCACTATCTGATTCGATTTAACGATGTCCGTCCGTCCGTCCGTCTGTGTGTCCATGTAAAGCTTGTAATCAAACTGCAGGTCGCAAATATGAATATATTTTGAAATTTGGTATTTGATCTTTTATCGGCCATGGGATGAACGCTATTGAAATTGAATAGAATCGGTCCATGTTCAGACCTAGCCTCCATACAAATGACCCTATGAAATCAACATAAATTGGCATAAGATCCAAATTATCATACAAATCTTATTCAAATTGGGTTTGTATGTATATATTACATCCATTAATCAGTAGTCCAAAAATTATCCCTATTGGATAACTCTTAGTCATAGGCCCCATATAGAGCCGCTTCCCGATCTTCACTTAAATCTATCAAAAAACAAAAATATTGCATGATTCTTCTCAAATTTTGTTTGTATATATTTTTGCAAAATACAAGAGACTTTACCAAACATAGTCAGGATCGTTCCATTTTTGGGCCTAGTCCCCATATAGATAAAGCATCCGATATGAAATTTTTCATATCTGCAGCCAAAAAAATTAATAAAAATCCCACTCAAATTTGGTTTATGCTTATTTTCTACATCCAGTTAGTTGGGCCTGAGAGATAGGGTCTCTAAACGCATGGTATAGGGTATCGTATAATCGGTCTAGACCGACTATAATTTTCTTACTTGTTTATCTTCAGAGACTTCCCCAAAGCTCACAGTGTAGGGTGTCGTATAGCCAGCCTAGTCCAAATTCAACGTTCTTACTGCAAAACCTTCTCATTGGTCATTTTGAAAATTGCAAGTAGTGTGAAATATTTATACTTCGAAAAAATTTCAAAAGATATAAAATTTTAAAGACTCAAATAATTGAAACATTTCTTTTTATAGCCTATAATACCACTATGTGGTTTGGGTATAATGACTTTGTGCTGCTGTCTGTAACAACCAAAAATATTTGACCTAGAGCCATCTTTAATTATACCGATCGAATCAGAATCACTTTCTAAGTTGATTTAACAATGTCCGTCCGTCCGTCCGTCCGTCTGTGTGTCCATGTAAAGCTTGTAATCAAACTGCAGGTCGCAAATATGAATACATTTTGATGAAATTTCGCACATAAGCTTTTATCTGCCATTGGATGAACGCTATTGAAATTGGTGAGAATCGGTCCATGTTCAGACCTAGCCCCCATACAAATTAACCATATGAAATCGACATAAATTGCCATCAGATCCAAATTGTCATATAGATCTTACTCAAATTGGGTTTTGTATCGTTCATTACGTCCATTAATGAGTAGTCCAAAAATGATTCCTTTGGCCCCATATAGAGGTGCTTCCCGATCTTCATTTAAATCAATTAAAAAACAAGTAAGAAAATTATAGTCGGTCGAGACCGACTATATAATACCCTATACCATGCGTTTAGAGACCCTATCTCATAGGCCCAACTAACTGGAAATAGAAAATAAGCATAAACCAAATTTAAGTGGGATTTTTATTAATTTTTTGGCCGCAGATATGAAAAAGTTCATATCGGATGCTATATCTATATGGGGACTAGGCCTAAAAATGGACCGATACTGACCATGTTTGCTAAAGTCTCTTGTATTTTGCAAAAATATATACAAACAAAATTTGAGAAGAATCAGTACAATATTTTTGTTGTTTGATAGATTTAAGTGAAGATCGGGAAGAAGCTCTATATGGGGCCTATGACTAAGAGTTGTCCCAGGGATCATTTTTAGACTACTCATTAATGGATGTAATAAACGCATACAAACCTAATTTCAGTAAGATCTATATGACAATTTGGATCTTATGGCAATTTATGTCGATTTCATAGGGGTCATTTGTATGGGGGCTAGGTCTGAACATGGACCGATTCTCACCAATTTCAGTAGCGTTCATCCCATGGCCGATAAAAGATCAAATACCAAATTTCGTCAAAATATATTCATATTTGCGACCTGCAGTTTGATTACAAGCTTTACATGGACACACAGACGGACGGACGGACGGACGGACATTGTTAAATCAACTCAGAAAGTGATTCTGATTCGATCGGTATAATTAAAGATGGGTGTAGGTCAAATATTTTTGGTTGTTACAAACAGCAGCACAAAGTCATTATACCCAAACCACATAGTGGTATAGGGTATAACAACAAGTAAGAAAATTATAGTCGGTCTAGACCGACTATACGATACCCTATACCATGCGTTTAGAAACCCTATCTCTTAGGCCCAACTAACTGGACATAGAAAATAAGCAAAAACCAAATTTGAGTGGGATTTTTATTAATTTTTTTGGCTGCAGATATGAAAAAGTTCATATCGGATGCTATATCTATATGGGGACTAGGTCCAAAAATGGACCGATCCTGATCATGTTTGGTAAAGTCTCTTATATTTTGCAAAAATATGTACAAAAAAAATTTGAGAATAATCAGTAAAATATTTTTGTTTTTAATAGATTTAAGTGAAGATCGGGAAGCAGCTCTATATGGGGCCAAAGGGATCATTTTTGGACTACTCATTAATGGATGTAATGAACGCAAACAAATCCAATTTGAGTAAGATCTATATGACAATTTGGATCTTATGGAAATTTATGTCGATTTCATATGGGTAATTTGTATGGGGGCTAGGTCTGAACATGGACCGATTCTCACCAATTTCAATAGCGTTCATGCCATGGCCGATAAAAGCTTATATACCAAATTTCATCAAAATATATTCTTATTTGCGACCTGCAGTTTGATTACAAGCTTTACATGGACACACAGACGGACGGACGGACGGACGGACGGACGGACGGACATTGTTAAATCAACTCAGAAAGTGATTCTGATTCGATCGGTATAATTAAAGATGGGTCTAGGTCAAATATTTTTGGTTGTTACAAACAGCAGCACAAAGTCATTATACCCAAACCACATAGTGGTATAGGGTATAAAAATATTGCACTGTTTCTTCTCAGATTTTGTTTGTATATATTTTTGCAAAATACAAGAGACTTTAGTAAACATAATCAGGATCGGTCTATTTTTGGACCTAGTCCCCATATAGATATAGCATCCGATATGAACTTTTTCATATCTTCAGTCAAAAAAATTAATAAAAATCAGACTCAAATTTGGTTTTTGCTTATTTTCTATGTCCAGTTAGTTGGGCCTAAGTGATAGGGCATGGTATAGGGTATCGTATAGTCGGTCTAGGCCGACTATAATTTTCTTACTTGTTTTATTATTGTTTTTATACCCTATACCACTATGTGGTTTGGGTATAATGACTTTGTGCTGCTGTTTGTAACAACCAAAAATATTTGACCCAGACCCATCTTTAATTATACCGATCGAATCAGAATCACTTTTTGAGTTGATTTAACAATGTCCGTCCGTCCGTCCGTCCGTCCGTCCGTCTGTGTGTCCATGTAAACCTTGTAATCAAACTGCAGGTCGCAAATATGAATATATTTTGATGAAATTTGGTATATAAGCTTTTATCGGCCATGGGAAGAACGCTATTGAAATTGGTGAAATTCGGTCCATGTTCAGACCTAGCCCCCATACAAATTACCCCTATGAAATCGACATAAATTGCCATAAGATCCAAATTGTCATATAGATCTTACTCAAATTGGGTTTGTATGCGTTCATTACATCCACTAATGAGTAGTCCAAAAATGATCCCTTTGGTCGCATATAGAGCTGCTTCCCGATATTAACTTAAATCTATTAAAAAACAAAAATATTGCACTGATTCTTCTCAAATTTTGTTTGTATATGTTTTTGCAAAATACAAGAGACGTTACCAACCATGGTCAGGATCGGTCCATTTTTGGACCTAGTCCCCATATAGATATAGCATCCGATATGAACTTTTTCATATCTGCAGCCAAAAAAATTAATAAAAATCCCACTCAAATTTGGTTTTTGCTTATTTTCTATGTCCAGTTAGTTGGGCCTAAGAGATAGGTTTTCCAAACGTTTTTCTTACTTGTTTATATTTAATTTTCCAAAAATTACAAATAAATGAAATTATTCGGGTAAGCTTATCATTTAATATTTAATATTTTTGATACATACAGTTGGTGGCTAATCACCGCACTCGATAACGAGTAAAATCAATCGAAATTCCATATTTTGGTTAATTATTTAAAGAAAACGGAAAACGGCAGACCACGTTTCTCTTTTACTCTTAACTAGGGGCCATAATTTGTTATATGTAACAGAGTAAAAGGAAATTATTTTGGAAAATAATAAAATTATTTCGATCGAAAATTTTCGAATTTGATTCACGCAATTTCCTTTCGGTTAAAACTACCAAATCCGGTTAAATCTTTGCTATTCTTTTGTCATGATCGAATTCTATAATTCTAATTAGTAATTTGTTAGTATTATATTTACCAACAATTTGTTACAATATCTGTAAAGACATTTTCGGTTTAAAATATATTCTGTTAATAGAATTTGATGTTGTAATCACCAATATTTACGCAAATATCATGTTATAATTGGTTTAATATAGTAGTTCAGTCAATTGAATTAACTTAAGTATTTGCATAAAAACTTTGATTGGTAAATGGAACTTATTTTTCTATGGAACATACATAAATTTATACGAATTATGTTTATATGGTAGATAATGAAGAAAATATAAATTACAATAAAAATTATTATTACCTGATCAAATTTTTCTGGTGGTAACGGAATTCCCAGTTGGAGAAATTAATAGAAACAAAAATAAAAATAAATATTCCTCCACTTCTTTGGTAAAACAATAACTTAAGCATATTCCAGTTTAATACCTAGTTGATCCTCTATTCTGTCGTATTACTTCCCTACCTCTTCTATTCACGAGATTTTCGCACGTTGCCGGATTTATTAAAAATCCACACTTCCTTTATTTTTTTTTCAAAATTATTATTTATTTCGTGGCCGGAAGTCACCAATCTTCTTCTTTAAGACCCCCCACAGATTTTCTATTCCATTACCTTTATTTCACTGAACCACTTCTTCACTAAGTTGGACGAATGTTTGGGGTCGCTGTCCTACATAAACTCCCATATAGATAGAATGAAATAGCAAAAAATGTTAAGTTTATTTCTATTACTTTTTCCACCACTGTATCACTTCTGATATCAAGAGGAATATCTTTGTTTAGATGATCTACATAATAAATTTATTCCATCGGTGCCAAATAAATTAAATTAGCTTTCGTCGCTACCACAAGACTTTAGCTCACTTTTCACTTGACTAATTCTGTTACCCTTTCGCAAAGTCCAAGGCACTTCCTTTTGTTGATTATTTTAGTGAGTGGTTTCTTTGGGTTGGTTTTTACCAATTTTCGCTTTTCTTTCTACACTTTTTCTCAAGTAAAATCCTGATGCAATACGGAATACAGTGGATTTATTTACACTTAAGAGCAGGCCAATGATGCGCATGAATTTCCCTTCCTCTAAAGCTTAAATAATGGCTATTTTGGCATGAGTTGACAGCTGTTACTAATATAAAATTAGTATTCTACGTTTTTAAAGAACTTTTATTTGGAAAGCAATAAATAACTTACTTTTACAGTTAATTCATTACGTTGCATTTTTGTTCACTAAAGTTTTTCACTTTTGATGTTGCATTTTATATACTCGCAACTGTGTATATTACATATCCATATACATATGTACATAATTTTGATTTGATTATTTTTATTCTATGAAAATGCGCCATTCTACTTAAAATTATACATTTAATCTTTGAAAAAATTAACGACAACATGATGACTACTGTTTTGTTTCTTTTTTTTATTTAATAGGGTCACCCATTATGGATCGGGCCTCAATTTATTTCATGGACGAAAGTCAACAAAATACTTATGATTTTGATGAAGAATTGCCACCGTTGCCTTTGCCCGAATTGCATGATACCATGCAAAGGTATTATGAGAGTTTGAAACCATTTGGTTCAGAAGAAGAGCTGGCCAATGCACGTAAAGCCATTGAAGCTTTTGAAAAGGGAATTGGAGCTCAATTGCAAGTCAAATTGAAGGAACGAGCTTCAAAAATTAAAAATTGGTTAGGCGAATGGTGGGATGCCTATGCTTATCATATGCTAAGACTACCATTGAATCCATATGTTGTAATGGCCATGCCTGTGAAATTTGAAGTTTTAGGTATTTCGGAAACTCCAGAAATGTCCTTAAAAGTAAGTGGTGTGTGATCTTCAATTGCAGTCACTGCAAGTAATATTTGAATTTTTCTACTAATTTTCAGAACTTAGCTCGTTTTTCTTATCATACCATTGAATTTTGGGATTTATTGCGTAAGGCCACCATTAAGCCTCTATCCTCGAATGGTGGCAAAATTAAATACTCCTCCGCTTTATACAAAAGGTTTTTTTCAACCTCCCGATTACCGGGTTTGGAGATGGATCATATTGAAAAACATTTTAAGACTGGTTGGTTATAAGGATGCGATATTCGTAGAATATTCTTTATTTTTTTCTTTTCTTTTAGTTAAGGAGGGTAGCACCCCTACTCATTCTTTGGTTTCTGGCAAAGGACGTCTGTTTATGTTCAATTGTATACATTCGGATGGTTCTTTAATTACGGCCCCAGAACTTTTATTTTTATTTCAAAGAATACGCAGTATTATTGATTATGAACCTATGGGTGATTGTGTTCCTGTTTTAACACATGATGATCGTACTCTTTGGTCAAAGGTAGGATATTTATAAAAATTTTAAAAAAATACCAGTAACCGTAATATTCAAGCCAATTAAACATAAACTCTACTAGAGAAATTTTACCTGCATATATCGGCACTCAACAAATTTTCTCGGTAACCACTTGGATTTAAACTATTGTGGAGAAAACTTTAACTAAATCGGATGACTATAACACGTGCCCCTTTTAGATTAGGGTTAAAATTTTATGAAGAAATATATACGAAGAAATATGTTTTAAAAAATCTATATATTAATACATGCAAGTAAATTTTTAGTTCCCTTTTTAAGCAATATGCGGAGGAGTGTGAAAATTGGCACAGTTATAGTTCATATGAAGGAGAAGCTGAGAGTTATAAAATTTATATATAATATGTCTTAAAAATATATTTAAATTAACTAATATAATCGATTTATAATAATTCGTTATATCCTGTTAATGCAATTGATTTAAATTTTATATCAACGCCCTGTGTTGAATTGTGAATTACTAAAATTGATTAGCATACATGTAGGCTCATTTAAATATTCATAAATTTTTTTATACATAGATTAAAAAAACATTGAATAAATAAAAGTACCTTCTCTCAAAGAAGTAAATTTTCTTAAGTATCTTTTCTTAAACAGTAACTTCTCCTAAAAAGTAATTAATTAGTAAATTTTCTTGAAATATACCTTTTCTTACAAAATTACCTTTTCTTAAAAAAGTAGCTTCGCTTAAAAGTGCATTTTCTTAAAAAGAGCTTTTCCTGTTCTTAAAATGTACCTTTTCTTAAAAAAGCACTTTCTCTTAAAGAAGTAGCATCGCTTAAAAAGTAAATTTTTTAAAAAGTACATTTTCTTAATAAGTACATTTTCTTAAAAAGTACCTTTTCTTAAAGATACATTTTCTTAATACTTTTTCTTAATAAGTACCTTCTCTTAAAAAACACCATTTCCTAAAAACTATCTTTTTTTAAAGTACCTTTTCTTAAAAGATAGTTTTTCTTAAAAGTATATTTTCTTCAAAAGGCGAATAATAAGGCGAACCTAAATTTCCCTAATATCCAGATTATAATCTATATGCATCGTGATCATATATATACATACATATATATATTTTTAGAACATATTTTTAGAACTATGAGCCATTTACTCCAATAACTTCCGAAATGAAGTTTATCATATAGCACCTGTTGAACAAAAGTGTAATAAGTCAAATTTACAAATTTCCAGTATAGTTAAAATATATGTTATATACTAAAATATTAACATAGGGCCATAGAGGGGGTTATGACCCTCGATTAATAATAAAGAGTACTGAAGATGATGGAAGATGTTTTTAGTGGGTATGCCGTTTTCTTGCAAAAAATGGAAATTAGCAAATTTTGAGTTGTTAACCTTTTGTCGAACAGGCATGAAATACAAGATAACCCATTTTAAAATCACCCAGTATTGTTGATTTTTGACCAAAATTTCCGAAATATATTGTAGTACAACCACAGCCAAATAAGATTTTCACAGCTGGGTTCTACATGCACCTCGAATTTATTGAAAACTTTCAAAACTGTTATTTCCTTTTCAGAATCGTACACGTTTAGTTGAGCTTTCCCTAAATAACAAGGACACCTTGAAGTTAATAGAAAGTTCAAATACGGTAGTAGTGTTTGATGAGAATGAACCCAAAGATTATACAGAAACTTCACAACTTGCTATATATGGTGATTATCATTCGAAATGGGGTGATCGTAGTAGTACCGTCATTGCTTACAAAAATGGAAAATTTGCTTGTGTTGGAGAGGTGAATATAATAATTTACCCAAAAAGTAAGATAATGTTTTCATACATAACTTATTTCTTTTCAGCACTCCTGTTATGATGGTACAGTCAGTGTTAGTTATATATTATTCATACAGTTAAGTTTGCTTGAAGTTCCCGAACCCGATTGGACAGAGGCTGATTATGCGTCATTAGTATCGATAAAGGAACTTAGATTTGAATTAAATGATACATTAAGGTCAGAAATAGAAAGGGTTAAGCAAGTCTGTGATGATAGGGTAAGTTGACAATAAACGAAAGCGCGATTCTTAAATAACTTTAACTAATTATAATGGTTTAATAGCGTAATGATGTTCTGATAACACATGATATATTCCAAGATTATGGTAAAGATTTTATTAAATCCTGTAAACTACATCCAGATTCTTTTGTGCAAGTTATAATGCAATTGGCCTACACAGAAATGCATGAAGAGTAAGCATTAATTTTGAAATTATTGCAAAAGAATCTATGAATTGATTTAAATTGTTCCATTTCTTATTCGATTTTAGTATTGCTCCTACTTATGAAACAGCCCTAATGCGTCATTATTACAATGGCCGCACAGAAACATTACGATCCTGCACAAATGAAGTATATAGATTTATACAAATAGCCCGCAATCCTAAATCTTCAAAAATGGACATTGTAGATGCGTTTCGCAGAGCCGTTAATCATCACAATCATATGATGAATGAGGCTCGTAAAGGTCATGGTTTTGATCGTCATCTTTTCGGTTTATGGTGTACAGCTTATGAAAACAACATAGATATACCCGAATTCTATTCAGATCCCTTATATTTGAAATCAGGCGGAGGCGGTAATTTCGTTTTATCCACTAGTACATTGGGATATTCGGTGAATGTGGGTTTTGTTGCTCCTATGGTTTTAGATGGTTATGGTATTTTCTATTCCATTACAGGAGAACAGTAAGTGTATTTTTTGACGTTTTCTTTTTTGTTTAAGATATTAATTTTTTTTATTTTTGTTTAATTTCTCGCTAGTGTTTTTATACTTACTTCGGCATTCCGTGCAAGTACCAAGACGAGTGCACACAAATTTAACCAACATTTCATAAATACATTCCGTAAAATGAAGATATTAATGGGTGAAGTTCAAGATTCCAAATTATAGAGATTTTCGAAATGTCATTTGAATTTTAAGATTAATGTCAAAAATTATGCCGTGCAATATTTTTTATTTATTTTTATTAAATATATTTTTTAAAAGAAAATTAAAATCTTTTGATGTGTAAACATCTATACGCGCAGGGGGGTAAATTTCTATTTCACAATACAATCACAAAAACAGCGTAACTCATATCGGTGTGAGCTGAAGCAGATAACGCTGTGTGACTTATGATTGTATTGGTGAAAAAATTATGATATAACATTGTTTTTTTAATGCCACTTTTTTAAAAGCGTCATCTATGTATCACTTATATACGTTTATATTGGGATATTTTTAACGTTTTACAGCAAAGGGTTGTTGAATTAGCTGAAACAGTTTTTGCTATAACTGATAAATAGATGACGCTTTCTGTTTGATTTTAAAAAATGACATAAAAAAATTTTTAATTACTAGATGTTTACACATCTTCCCTGTGATCGGACTCACATGATTTTTTTTCCACTTAACAATAATGACTTTCAAAAATATTCCAAGAGTAACAAGTAAGAAAATTATAGTCGGTCTAGACCGACTATATGATACCCTATACCATGCGTTTAGAAACCCTATCTCTTAGGCCCAACTAACTGGACATAGAAAATAAGCAAAAACCAAATTTGAGTGGGATTTTTATTAATTTTTTTGGCTGCAGATATGAAAAAGTTCATATCGGATGCTATATCCATATGGGGACTAGGTCCAAAAATGGACCGATCCTGATCATATTTGGTAAAGTCTCTTGTATTTTGCAAAAAATATATACAAACAAAATTTGAGAGGAATCAGTGCAATATTTTTGTTTTTTAATAGATTTAAATGAAGATCGGGAAGCAGCTCTATATGGGGCCAATGGGATCATTTTTGGACTACTCATGGATGGATGTAATGAACGCATACAAACCCAATTTGAGTAAGATCTATATGACAATTTGGATCTTATGGCAATTTATGTCGATTTCATAGGGGTAATTTGTATGGGGCTAGGTCTGAACATGGACCGATTTTCACCAATTTCAATAGCGTTCATCCCATGGCCGAGAAAAGCTTATATACCAAATTTCATCAAAATATATTCATATTTGCGACCTGCAGTTTGATTACAAGGTTTACATGGACACACAGACGGACGGACGGACATTGTTAAATCAACTCAGAAAGTGATTCTGATTCGATCGGTATAATTAAAGATGGGTCTAGGTCAAATATTTTTGGTTGTTACAAACAGCAGCACAAAGTCATTATACCCAAACCACATAGTGGTATAGGGTATAAAAAGCTAAGATTTAAGAGTTATTCCAATATGAAACTATAAGTATGTTTTTATACCCTATACCACTATGTGGTTTGGGTATAATGACTTTGTGCTGCTGTTTGTAACAACCAAAAATATTTGACCTAGACCCATCTTTAATTATACCGATCGAATCAGAATCACTTTCTGAGTTGATTTAACAATGTCCGTCCGTCCGTCCGTCTGTGTGTCCATGTAAAGCTTGTAATCAAACTGCAGATCGCAAATATGAACATATTTTAATGAAATTTGGTACATAAGCTTTTATCGGCCATGGGATGAACGCTATTGAAATTAGTGAGAATCGGTCCATGTTCAGACCTAGCCCCCATACAAATTACCCATATGAAATCGACATAAATTGCCATAAGATCCAAATTGTCATATAGATCTTACTCAAATTGGGTTTATATGCGTTCATTACATCCATTAATGAGTAGTCCAAAAATGATCCCTTTGACCCCATATAGAGCTGCTTCCCGATCTTCACTTAAATCTATTAAAAAACAAAAATATTGCACTGATTCTTCTCAAATTTTGTTTGTACATATTTTTGCAAAATACAAGAGACTTTACCAAACATGATCAGGATCGGTCCATTTTTGGACCTAGTCCCTTTATAGATATAGCATCCGATATGAACTTTTTCATATCTGCAGCCAAAAAAATTAATATAAATCCCACTCAAATTTTGTTTTTGCTTATTTTCAATGTCCAGTTAGTTGGGCCTAAGAGATAGGGTTTCAAAACGCATGGTATAGGGTATCGCATAGTCGGTCTAGACCGACTATAATTTTCTTACTTGTTAGGGTTTGAAAAGTGTTTGTATTCTTATCGCAGGAAAAAGACTCATTTCCAAGACCAACAAGTATGAAAATTATAGTCGACTATAGACCGACTATACAATACCCTATACCAAGCATTTAGAGACCCTATATCTTAAGTCCAACTAATTAGATATAGAGAATAAGCATATACCAAATTTGAGTGACATTGTTATTAATTTTTTGCCTTTGGATATGAAAAAGTTCATATCGGATACTATATTTATATGGGAACTAGGTCGAAAAATGGACCGATCCTGACCATATTTGGTAAGGTCACTTGTTTGTTGCAAAAACATATACAAACCAAATTTGGGTGCTATGACTAAGAATTGTCCTATAGGGTTTATTTTTGGACTACTGGTAAATGAATGTAATAAACATGAACACCCCAATTTGATCTATGTGGTAATTTGGATATTTGTACCGAAACTAGGTCCGATCATGAACCGATTTTCAACAATTTCAATAGCGTTCATCCTGTGGGCAATGGAAGCTTATATACTAAATTTTATAAAAATATATTCATTGCTGTGACCTATAGTTTGATTACAAGGTTTAAATGGACGCACAGACTGACGGATGGACAGACGGACAAACGGGCGGATGGACATCGCTAAATTGACTCAGAGAGTCGATCGGTATAATAAAAGGTGGGTCTAGGTCAAATATTTTGGTAGTTATAAACATCAGCACAAAGTCATTTTACCCTAGGGTATAAAAGTTTAATTTTTAAAGAAACACATTTCTATAGGAAACTGAAAAACTACTAACTTATAGAATTCGAGCCAGTTGAAGACTTAACAAGTTTTAAAATATAAGACATTGATCTTTAGTCTATTGTAAAACTGTTCCAACAATTCCTATTCTGCTAGCGTCCTCTTTAGCACAGTCTACAGTCAGGCCAGGTGGACTTAAAGCCCCAATTACGAACAAAACAGTGCATAATGTAACATTTTAAGGTGTTAAGAAAATTTTCGTTTACAAAGGATAGACAAATATATCGAGCCATAACCGCCAAAATTTCGTAACTGGATATTCCGCTACGATTTTACAACTTAAACAATTTTTCGTGAGCGCACAGTCCGAGTAAGTTTACATACTAAAGATAATGCAAAAGCAATTAAAACAAGTAAGAAAATTATAGTCGGTCTAGACGACTATACGATACCCTATACCATGCATTTAGAGACCCTATCTCTTAAGTCCAACTAATTAGATATAGAAAATAAGCATAAACCAAATTTGAATGACATTATTAATTTTGTTGCATTTGTATATAAAAAAGTTTATATCGGATGTTATATGTATGTGCGGACTAGGTCGACAAATGGACCGATCCTAACCATATTTTTTGCAAAACATATAGAAACAATACTAAAACAGTCCTAAAGTTGTTATACTCTATACCACTATGTGGTCAGGGTATAATGATCGAAATCGACTCGAAATTACTTTCTTTGATTAAAACCATTATTTAAATAGATTCTGACATTTTCTTTTAACTGTTTTTCAAACACAATTGTAATTTTCAGTGTTTTAATCTTATAATTAGTTATTATAAAATAATGGCAAGAATAGAGTTTTGTGAAGAGTTGAAAACCCGAATAGATGATTTTAGTGCTGATCTTAAGCAAAAGTGCTGGTCTTAAGTCCACAATTTAAAAAATTATCAAGAAATATCGTGAAAGAGGTACGGGGACGACTTAATATTTAGGCGGCATGCGTACCGATTTTAAAGTTATGTTATTCAGTTGAAAGTAAATACCAGTGAACCTCGGGAGCCAAAAAATTGCCACTCTATTTCAACTATATCACAGCGAACTGGATCTTCGAAAATGGACTTTCTCAGTATTTTGCTAAAATTAAAAATTTCTTTGTAAATTTTAATTTTTGAATGACTGTAACTTTTTTGTTTAAATGGTGCGTGGTAAAGAAGAAGAAAGCATATATTTCAAAAATTCATAACTGCACTTTATTCTTAATCGGACCGGTTTCTGGCATTTCAGCCTTCATCAGCGATTTATTGAACATTGTGATAATTGTTATGTTTTAATTGAATAGGTTGTTTCTATATGAAAATTTTTTCTACTTAGGGCGGCCGTGTTTTAAAAGATTTTAAAGTAAAATAAATTTTGTATAATTTTATTTCTTCTAAGCTATTGATATTAGAAATATAAAGTCACTGAGTCATTTAGAAATTAAAAAAAAATTTTTTTGATTCATAAAGTTTGGTTAAATGCCACTAAATGCCAACGTTACATTTAAGGTTCGGTTACATTTTAACAACGTGTGGCTAACTCTAGACCTTTACGCTCTCATTTGTTCTCTTTTACTGGGTTTTTGAAGAAAACGAACAGGATCCAGTAAATTTTATAATATAATTTGTACAAATTATCACGGAAACGAACAGAGCTAATATGTACAAATTTAAAAATTAATAAAATAGTTTTTAATTTTATGATCCAAGTTTTTGGTATTGACCGTTCAAGTCGTCCTAAATATTTTTTTAAACATTTCCATTGTGTTTTCATTCATTGTATGTAAATCTTCTTTCCTCAAAATTTGGTTTAGGTATATATCTTTTTGAGAAAAATAAATTACTACAAAATATGGTCGAGATCGGTCAATTTTTTGACCTAGTCCCCATATAAAAATATGCAGACCTCAAATGAATAGCAATGCCACTCACATTTTTTTTTTTTTTATTTAAGTTTCCATACACTCGAAATATTTTTTCGTTAAAATTAACTAAAAATGTATGTATGTATATTAAAACGTAACAATAAAGATTTAAAACACGGGGGGTTATTATGTAATTCGATGCGAAACGAAAATATTTTCGAAAGGAATTTCTTTTCGAAAATTGAAATGGAAATAATAGTACGAAAGTGTTCTACAAAGTACAATTTGTACGAATTCGTAAATTTTTTTTATTCGAATCGAATTATATAATAACCCCCTCGGTCTTTTACAATTTTGATTCAATCCATTTATTTTTAAACAACAAAAAATAGCTGAAAAAGTGGTAAAAACTTTTAAAAATATATGAAATATGCATCAATATTTAAAACAAATCTGTGAAAAATCTATATATTCATTTAAAAAAATTCATTGAAAAAAAGTGAACATACAAATTTATACAACGGATTATTGTAATTTTTGCCATAATTTTAAAAATTTTTTCAAATAATTATAAACTATCTTTTGACTCCTGCTGATTTGAAATGCAATTTCCGCTTTTGATGCCTCATTTTCTGACAATATGCAAAATTTTAGCTTTTTCGAATTCACTTAGCACATTTGCCAGCGGCATTTTGTTTAACAATGTTTTTAAAAAAATTAAATAGAATATGTTGTATTAAAACGGTACTTTTTGTCGAACAAGGACTTTTTTGAATATGTTTCATATGATGAGAGCAACAAAGTTATGAAAGTAGTATTTCATATTACATAAATCAAGTTCCCATACAAAATATAAAAATGTGATTTTTCAAGCTCTCCCATGATATATAAAATACTGTTGAAAAATCACATAAAAAACTGTTTGTTAAAATCGTTCAATTTATTTAGTTTCTTTTTTATTAAAACATTCAGTAATAATTTAATGTTTACAACTATATTTTGCACAGATGCAAATTTCTTTTCAATTCATATCTTTTCACGAAATGACTGTACCTGTGAATTTTTCACAAAAACGCTAACAACTAGATATATATGTATATATAATTTTTTTTTTTTTCATTAAAATTTTTTTTCCATAGAAATGCTTTAGCGTGTATTAATTTTAAAATGAATACAAAAGTATTTAAATTATGTATAGAGTATGATTTCAAAGCATAAAAACAAAATAAATATTCATAAATTAATATTCAAAAAAAAAAAAAAAATTTTTTTTAAAGTTTAGTTCATAATAATAAATATCAATAAATATTAAATATAAATTTTTTTAACAGTAAGAATTAAGGAAGCTTTTGAATATATTATAAAAAAATATATTACATAATTAACAATTGAAAAGCAGACTTTATTTAGACTGAGGCTAAATTTTATATAAGTTAACTCTGAATAAGTGGTTTATTTAAATTGTAGTTTTCGAATACGCATGGCCCCGCTTCAGAAATATTTCTTGGAAAAATCACAAAGAGCAGCTCTTAAATTATAAATTCAAAGGTCATAAACCGTTGTTTAAATCTATAAAATATAATTCTGATAAAAAAAAAGTTTCCAACCTATGGATGGATGCATGTGATTGTTAGTTAAATTCCATTACACGTTTTTATGTTTTTTTTTTATATTTTTGTTTTGTTTTTTTCAATAAAATTTACGTTTGTTCATTAATAAATTTATATTGTTATTATTACTATTATTGTTATGAGAAAGATGATTATGTTGCTGGTTTTGCTGTTGCTGTTGTGTAAGATGATTTGGATGTTGCAAATGATGATGTTGGGTATTATAATAATAACGTTTCTTTTGTTCTCATTCTTGTGCTGATATTTGATTATTATTACTGTTTTCGGTAGCTGGCAAAGATGAAGCTGCTGCCAAGTTAGATGAACTATCATTATTTGCTTTATGATTTTCTGCGGCTAGAGTATTATCCTGGGAGGGAGTGGTGGTAGAATTCGCATTGTCGGGAGCTATTGCTTCAGTGGATGATGTTGGATTTTGTTTGGGTGTCGGATTAGTTGATGTTGGCGGTTGTGGTTGAAAGACTGGTCTTTGCACAAACATGTTATCTATAATATGATCAATATTTTCTGCCGATCCGACGGGTGGTTGATTCACCTGCGTTGCACTATTCGATGTAGCTGCTTTTGTGTCATCTTGTTTGTTTTCTTGTTTGTTGTCTTGTTTATTGTCTTGTTGTTGTGGTTTTTGTTTATTCTTTTCCGACGGAGGCAATATGGGTATAGCATTAGTTGGTCTTCTCTGTGGCAGGGATACAGGCCTACTTGGTGTTTGTGTAACTGGTGGCACAAAGTAGGTAGTACCGCCAACGGTATTGTAATTGGGAAAACCTGATGTTGGTCCTGTTGCCGCTTGAGCTTGTGGTACCACCCCGACTTGGTTTGTGGGAGCATACGCCGCTGCTGCAGCTGCGGCAACAGCTGACTGTTGTGGTGCATTATTAGGATTATTATAAGATAAACTTGCAGCGGCTGCAGCAGCAGCTGCAGTTTGTTGTTGAGCCAAGTATGTGGGATTGGCTTGTTGAGCTGCATATGTGGCTGAAGCTTGAGCGGTTACTGCTGCTGTCGCTGCTGCCGTGTAAGCTTCTGGCGAAGCCACATAGTAGGCTTGTGGTTGTGGTGGTGGTTGTTGTGGTCCTTGTGCACCATAGCCGGGTTGTTTTGCCACAGCTGGTTGTTGTGTCACTTGTAGTGCTTGCATTTGAGCTTGTAAGTTTTCTTGGTGATACATTTGCATAAGATTAGCTTGCATTATAGCTTGTTCTGCTGGCATCATCATGCTGGGTGGAGCTTGATTTTGATGTTGCTGCTGTTGCAAATGCATTTGTTGTTGCAGTTGTTGTTGCTGCTGTTGGTGTTGATCAGCTATATGCTGAGCCTCATGCTGAGAACGTCTAAGACTGGAATAACGTTTTGGTGGACCCCTTTGTTCTATAGATTGTTGTTGGATATGTTGTGTTTGCTGTGGTGGTCCAGCCATCATTATATTGTTAACCTGCTGCTGCTGTTGTTGTTGTATCATTTGTTGCTGTTGATTTTGTGTGGCCAGTGCATGCATTTGTACACTGCCTACATGACTGGGGTCATTCCGATTTTGAACTTGCTGCAACCGTTGAGACAGATTCGAGGTTGGTTGTTGTTGTTGAACTTTCGTTTGTAATTGAGGATTTGGACGGTTTGCATTATGACCAACCATCGTTTGGGTAGGTGGTTGTTGGTGCATGTTCTGTTGCTGTTGTTGGTGCTGCTGAGGCAACGGAGAATGTTGCGTGTTTTGCATGGGCTGATAACCCTGTTCCAAATGTTTCTTTTTATTATTGTAATTATCATTTTGTTGGTGATACTGCTGCCCACCAGATTGATTATGTTGTTTGGAATTATGGACCATGTTTGTTGGATTTCTGTTGTTCATTTGTTGTTGTTGCTGTTGAGGTTGACGTTGAGCCTCTAAGCGGTTAGCTAAAGTACTATTGCCTGTGTTTGATACAGCACTAGAATTTTGAAAATGTTGTCTATTTTTCTGTTTAAACTCCATTGCAGCTTGGCGTCCAAAGGCAGCTTGATTTTTACTATTACCCTGACCCTGCTGTCTGTTGTAGTTTGATCTTTGTCGATTTTGTTGTTTATAACCACCGACATCATTTCTATCACGTCTTTCAATTTCTTGTCGTGGTTCACCTCTATGATCATGATCGTCGATATGAGGATTTCTTGGTTGACCAATTTTTTCTGCTCTTTCCGATCTTCTTTCTCCTTCTTCTTCTTCTTCACCTCTTCCAATTCTACCTTCTCGTTGTCTACGTTCCATGCGATTTTCTTTCTCATCTCTCGTACGTCTAATACGTCTTGGTCGCGATGAATTTTCATTCAAAGCCGGAAAATCTGAGGGTTTGGGTGGCTTACGTTCCTTGTTGTTTGTCTTCAAATAGGCACTTTCATCTTCCCAATTGCGGTTATATTTACTTGGTCCCCGACCATATCGCCGTCTTCTTCTGGCCTTCGGTGGAGCATCTTCAGTACGTATATCATAGCCATAAGAATTAACCAGTTCCGATCTAGATTTAGGAGCTTGCTCCGACAAATCAAAGCGATCATGAGACCAACGATCCACAGCTGAAGCTGGCTGCCATTTTTTCATAGTTTTTGATGCCGAGGATACAATCGGTGTGGCAACAGATTTACCCGAACTTCCCTGTACCGATCCCGAGCCACCTGTAACAACCACGGGACTCTCAGCAGGATCTTGACCTTCAACTTGAACCGGTTCTCCTTCTACTTCAGCTGTACGATCGTCATGTTCATAAAAGGTACCCCTCTTAGGGATATACTGAGGATTACTACGATCTTCATCAACTTTCTTTTGAGCCTCAGCATCAATTTTCTCTTGACCCTGCAGTTCGACTCCTTCATCTTCAACTTCATCCTCCTCCTCCTCCTCATCATCGCTATCAGTTTCAGTTTCACTATCGTCATCTGTAAGACTATCGTCCATATCATCATCATCATCATAATCTTCATTTCCCTCTAAATCACTAGCAGTATCATATTCCGAATCGTGAGGATGTGAATTGCTTGATTTTTCTTGTGTTGGGGAAGTCCCTAAATCATTATTAGAAATCTGATTTGTTTCCAACACCGAATCACCTTCCAATTCTTCCGCCACATTCATCTTAACACTCGATCCCTGTGTTATTGGAATATCTGTAGTTCCACTAACTGACACCGTGGTTGATGACGTTGTTGCAGCAGCGGTACCTAATGAGACATTTTCTACATCAGCCATTTCTCTTACTGCTGCTGACTGCCCTTGTGTTTCGATTTTTCTACTGTATCTACGTTGCTTCTTCTTGCTTCTAAAGAATTTTTTCTTTAATATTTTGGAACTTTGCATACAATTTAATTCAATAACTACCTTAATTTTTCGTAAATTAGCAGCAAATAATATTTTCTATCAATTTGAAAAGAATTAAAATTGATTTTAAATATTTTATGATTTACTCGGTGAAAATTTTTAGGTGTTTTCTTCCGACAACGCAATCACCAAAATCACAGAAAAATAGAAAGTAAGAAAGTTAGGAAGTGGCGAATGTCTAAAAAATATGATGATGCCAGACTGAAGCGAAACTATACAGAATATATTCTCTATAGTAGCGAAACCACAAAGAATATATTTATAAATTCCTGTTATCAAACGAATAAAAATTTGAGATACATTTTATCGTTTTATAAAATAATTATATTAATATAATATTAGTGCCCGGCACTGCGAGACAGCATGTTATTTTGTATTAGCACGGCTTGCTTTTTTTTTGTACAAAAAAGGTTTGTGAAATAAAGTAAAAAAAATAAATAATTATGAAGAAATGTTTTTTACACGCTGTCTCGATTAGCTATAATTTATGACAATGTTCATGTTCAAGTCAGAGAAACAAAATGAGAGAAAACGCGAAGTGGGCAAATTATATTTAGACATTTCATTTCCAAAATGTCTTTGAACCGTAAACAACAAAAATGTGTTATTGTACTCAACGCTTTAAAAGAGTTACAAAAACTAAAAATATAAATTGAAGAAAAAATTAAAGAAAAAGCACGAGATTTTGAGTGAATCCTTTTTTAGAATGAAATTAATAATTTCGCTTTTATTTAATTTAAGTTGCGCCATTTTAATATACTTAAACGTTAAAATCGAATGAAACTTCAAATAAATGGCTGAGTTTATGACAGACTTTCTGTCATGGCAAAAAGTTGGATTTTTAAGTCATGACATGAACATTAGCGATCTCCACTAGCCATGGACTTGAACATTGTCATGAATTATGGCTAGTCGAGACACCATGTTATTATAATTTTTAGTAAAATTAAAAGTTGTAAAATTTACCACCCGTCACTGACTATCTCCCAAAATTTCACCTTAATAGTTAAAGGTAAAATGGCAACTCTAACATTTTATGCGTTTTGCCTTTTTTCTATTTGTAACTGGATTATTTTTATTTTACCACGCGACGAAGTAGAAGAAACCCAAGAATAAAATTGACAGTAATTTTGACAAAAAAAAAATAATTTCAAAAACATATCTTAAAGTTAAAAATAATGTCTAAAACAAGCATTAAGAGAGGAGCCGCGAAAGAATTTTCAACCGACTGGGATGTTGAAAAATATAGAAGGGAATATGAAAGTGAAGAACATTGGCAATTAAGAAAACGGTTTATGGATGTGCACAAGGATAAATTCTCCGAAGATAAACTGGTTTGTTTAGCTCAGGTGTTTACCAACATGGAATTTATGGGTTGCAAATATCCTTCCGAGACCATGCGTATGGTGGCAGAACTTTCTCAAGAAGTTGCCAAAGAATTCCGTGCCAATAGAGAAAATCGTTTAAAGCGAACATTTGTAACAGCATCTGATGCCGCAGAGGCCAGAGCTAAAGGTAGAAGAAATTAATCAAAAATTTTTCCCACTTTATATTCTTATTTTTAAGTACAAATATATGTAAGTAATTGGAAGTAAAGAAGGATAGGTGGCTTATTGAATGATTTATTTTTTCTTTTTGGTTTGTAGGACGCAGAACGACGCAGCAGACAAATAGTAAACCAAGTTTTTCAAGTCAATGCAGTAAGAAAAATAAGTGCTTTGGTGATGGAGAAGTAGATATCTTTTCGGGTTTAAAATACGGAAAATTCGTAGTTTTTTTAAATGGTGGTCGAAATTGTTTACGTTTATCCGCTCAGCGTAGTAACATTCAGTATGTCGAAAAAGAAGTCGCTACGGCAAATGCCCGCAAACAAGTTGAGATCTATCTGAACAACCAACTAGTGTCCAGTGCTTGTGAAGAAAATCTTAAGGCTTCAAAGGTAGAGGCTTTTCGTAAGTCTTTGTCAATTTTACAGCAACATTGTTATAGTATAAAGGTAAGTTTTTTTTCTGTGTTCCTTCGATACTCTGACATAGATTATGAAAAAATATGACGCTACAGGTACCTCTTTCTTACCTCCAAAGTTTTTATTTTTTAATGTTTGTGCGCTCAATCCGATACAGTACGCTGCTACGATAGTTAACAGTTCCTCTAACACAAACACTACCTCGATATGTTTGTTTATATCTTCAGACGGTAGCATATTTACAAAAATATTTATACATTCGGTTTCACTTGAATAGTACACACCAATTTTTTTTTTCTATTTTATTATCTACCAATATTCATTGACTGAACTGTACTTGTTGTTGTACTATTTGGTTCGTCTTCCTCTGAGAAAATAAAATGCGTTTAGGTCTGATTTACGTCATGCAGATCATCGGTAAGATAAAGTAAACCATTATTTTTAATATTTTAAATATATTTTAATAACATTCAATAAAAATGGGTCGTTGTACAGCCTTAACGAATGAGGAACAAATTAAAATTTTATTCAGAACAGCTCAAATTATGGAAAAAAAATAAAGGTCGTGTAAATAGTGTATTTTTCAATGCAGAGGCTGCGCGAGGCTTCCAATTCGCATGACTCTGTTGACAAAATAAGAGCAAAAGCTGGAGTTAACGCAAGTAAAACTACTGTGTGGCGGGTTATTTCTAAAAATATCTGAAGCACCTAAAATTAAAGAAAAACCAGTTTGTGTCAGTTCGCCAAGCAGTTAACACATAATTTGCTCTCTGTGCTTAAAACTAAACTTCAACAGTGTTTATTACAACAAAAAAAAAATTATTATATTCTTTAATAATTTTATTAGAATAAACTGTTATTAAATAAAACTTTTCCAAAACTCTGTAAAGTTCTTTTAAGTGGTGATGGGTGACCCGCCGGACAGGGGGGACAAACCCCCTATCGTTTACGATAAATCAAAAAAATTGTCAATCTTTACAGTTGGTCCAAAGTATTTGGTTATGACAAGAATAAATTCAAAAGACAAAAACGCCACTCTTGCTAACATTTCACCTTTCCTTATAAAGAAGGTCATTGATAGTGCATGTGGTGAGGAAGTTGATACATGCAAAAAACTAAGAAATGGCACAATACTTATAAAAACAAAAACCTATACACAAGCAAGCAGACTTATAACTTTATGCTCTTTAAGTCAAGATATCAATATAGAAATGTCAGAACATAAATCACTCAACTTTGTTCGGGGAGTGATTTACTCAAATGATCTTCGAGACATACCAGAAGAAGAAATACAAACAGAATTGAAAAATCAAAACGTAACAAAGGTTAAAAAAATTTTAAAAAAAGTAAATGGCGAAATGAAAGAAACTGGACTTATTATTATCACATTTGGAGCAACTATCCTCCCGTCAGAAATGCTGGTGGGTTATGAGAAAGTAAGAATAAGACCATACATACCCCTCCGGTTGAAATGCAAAAATTGTTTACGTTTTGGTCATCACTTCGAAAACTGTAGCAACAAAAAACTTTGTACAGGGTGTTCAAAGGAGTTTCATTGTGACATCGAAACAAATGAAATTTGTACCGAAGACGCTTCATGCATAAACTGCACCGAAAACAACAACGAAAACACTAACCACTCCCCCAACAACAGAACTTGCTCTATTTTTCTAAAGGAGAAGGAGATCCAATCTATTATTACTTTAGAAAAGGTAAACAAAAAAACAGCTGAAATTAAATATAGAGCGAAAGCCATCAAATACAACGTCATACGCTGCCGCAGCCAAAACAACAACACCAGCCAAAACAACAACACCAGCCAAAACAACAACACCAAAAAACAATCAACCTAAAAATACGTCAATAATTATTGAACACATTAATAATACCATGCCACCTCCAAAACCTTCAACATCCCGAAGTATTAAAGATTACTCTGATATCGCAATGGAATCCGACGAAGATGCAAACAGCAGTTCATCACAAACCAGCGACAAAAAAGTAAACATCTTACCACTTAACACATCAAAAAGAACACGTCAACAACTGAAGAAACAAGCTGAAATGGAAAGCATCAACAAAAAGGCAAAAAAATAAATAAAATTAACTAATCTATACACTGCCGAACAGCTCGGTTTCTGCCGTCGGGTCGTTTTTAGTCGGCGGCTTGCATATCCCGAATGATCTCCCTAATGACTCGGTAACCAACACAGTTACTACAACTGTTGGCGGTTCCCGGGTCATCCGGGGTTATTTGGGATGAGCGAGCCTGTGACATATCCGGTCTAATCGTGGGAGTCGAGCTGTTCTATCAGTGTACATTATTTATAGTATTTCTATCAACATATTTTTTAAAAAACAACTTAATTAATTTATGTACAGTTCTTTTCTAACCAATATTTTTATTACAAACCCAACAACCATTTTTCCCTATCCCATCCTACAACAATGTCTCTTAATATAATTCAATGGAATATTAACGGCTTCATTAACAATTATAATGAACTGTCTATTCTAATTAAGCGTTTTAATCCGAAAATTATTTCATTACAAGAAACCCACCTTCATAACAAATCAGGATTTCCTATTCCTATAAATTATACTCTGTATGCAATAAACACATCAACCACACGTTATGGTGGAGTTGCTCTGTTGGTACATAATTCTTTACAACATATACATATACCTTTGTCTAACGATTTTGATGCAGTGTGTATCGAAATTCAATCAAAACTTAAATTTAAAATTATATCGGCGTATATTCCACCAAATACAAATTTCTCTAAAAATAATCTAAACAATGTCCTAAACAGGCCTCAACCACCCATCTTGGTTACAGGTGACTTTAATGGTTGGCACTCAACGTGGGGGTCGACAACCAACAATAAAAGAGGAAAAACGCTAGCTAACTTTATTACTAAATCGGAATTCATACTACTAAACGACAATTCACCAACTCTTTTTAACACACACTCTACCTTTTCCAATGTTGACTTGACTTTCTGCTCCCCCTCTCTTGTATCACACGCCGAATGGAACATCGAGAAAACCCAATACGGAAGTGATCATTTCCCTATTGTAATATCTCTTTTCCCCAATAACAACACCAATGCAATTGCATATGCTAAACCAAAATTTAAGCTGTACCAAGCAAACTGGGAATTATTTAGAGAGCTTTGCTCCCAAATTGAATCAAGCAAACAGATTAGCGAAAATATTAATAAAGAAACTGCCAACATTTGTAAGATTATTCTTGAGTCCGCTAATAAATCAATACCTCAAACACACAACTCATTTTCCCCAAAAGTTCCATGGTGGAACTCCAACCTGGAAAAACTGAAACAAAACAAAAACCAATTTTGGATAACTTTCAAGCGAAATATGACTACAACTAACTTAATCAATTATAAAAGAGCTAAGGCCCTTTTGAGAAAACAAATACGAATATCAAAAAGTGAATCTATTTCGGAATTCACAGCTATGATTAATCCATCCACTTCCCCGGAAAAAATTTGGTCAAATATAAGAACATTCACAGGCTATAAAACTAAAAATAACATACATTGTATCAAATCCATAAATAACCCGGGCACTTTTTTATCCAACAATTCAGATATAGCAAATGAAATTGGGAGTTTTTGGTCCCGCAACTCTCTGGATTCAAATTTTCCACCAGAATTTAACACAAATAAATATAATTTACTGGATAACATACCATCAAACGCCCCAAGCACTGAAGCTTTACAAATTGAAAACAATCTCAACCTCCTTGAACTCAATGCAGTACTTAGTAAAGTGAAAGGCAAAACTCCTGGCAATGACCGAATCTCTTACCCTATGATAAAACAACTACCAATAACAATGAAACACCGCCTATTAAATCTTTACAATAACATTTTCGAAAATTTCCTACCACAGCAGTTCAAATCAAGTATAGTTATTGAGTTCGAATCTAACTCTCTTTACGAACGGTTGTGTAAAAAATCAAAGCGCTTAGAGTACAACTATTTAAAATTAAAAACAAGTGTTTATTTTTGTTTTTGCAATTGCCTATTCTTGATCTTATTTGAACTCACGTGGTAGACAATCCAGCTTTAAAACAGGAATAAAAATTTTGCGATGGCCCGAGGGGCCAAATCATCAAAAAGAAAGCTTGTGAATAAGAAGATGACAAAACTTCCTCCGGGTTTTGTTAACCCGAACATGGCGTCAACTTCAAGCAACAGATTTAGCCTGCTTGCTGGCCTCAATGATATGGACGTAACTCCCGTATCAAATATTAACGATGTTAAGGAACACAAACCTCCACCCATTGTTGTAGAAGCTAACGCTTCATTTACAGAAATACAAAAGCTGCTTGGTAAGGATTGCATTTTCAAACGTACTTCAATTGGTACCAAAATTTTTGCTCCTAGTAATAAAATGTACGAATGCTACAAGCAAATACTTAAAGAGAATAAGATGGAGTTTCATTCTTATGGCTCCAAAGAAAATAGGTTATACACCACCTTTTTACACGGTTTACCCCGCATAAGCTCTGAGGAAATCTCCAAGGAGCTAAAAAACTACAACCTATCCCCCTCTTCCGTAACTGAAATAACCACCAAATTCAGTTCAAACAATAATGCAGTTTATAAAGTTCAATTTGTTCGTAAAAATTTTAATCCAACTGCTTTAAAAAATGTACGAACAATTTCTAATATTATAATTTCTTGGAAAAAATATAAATCGAAATCCAAGAACAAACCAACTCAATGCTGGAACTGCTTGATGTATGGCCATGGTGGCGAACATTGCCATCGAAGTGCTGCATGTATGATATGTGCAGAACAACATCATACAAGTGTGTGTCCGTTTAACACAAATGAAAAAAGGCCAGCTGTTTTTACATGCTTTAATTGCAAAAAACAAGGAAAAGAGAGAACTGATCACTCTGCAAACGATATCAACTGTCCGTTACGTTCTCTCTATTTGGAAACTAGAACAAGAGTTACTTCTAAAAGTCCGAATAAAAGCAGACAACAACAAAATAACTCATTTCAATTTAATGTGGGAGATTTTCCTAACTTAAGAAACAACAACACAAATTGTAACAATAACATCAATAATAACAGCAAAGCTACATATGCTAATCAGCTGAAAACAAACAACGATTTATTTAGCATTGATGAGCTTTTTGATATTTTCACTACAGCTATGGATGATTTGCATAGGTGCACTTCAAAAGTACAACAAATCAAAGTTGTAATGTCAATGGTAAAATACGCCCATGGATTATACTAATATTTTAAACGAATTCAAAATGCTTCACTTGAATGCTAATGGCATTTCAACCTTTTCTAAATTAAAACAATTTGAAATACTAATTGAAAGAGAAAATATTAAAATAGCGTCTTTGAATTAAACATTTCTTTCAGAAAATCATAGACCCTATTTTAAAAATTATTATTTATATAGAAGTGACAGAACAGATGCAAGAGGAGGAGGAGTAGCTCTGTTAATACATAAATCTGTCGCTCATAAAAACCTCTTTATATCAAACACTTCATCAATCGAAAACATCTCAATTGAAGTTATTATAAATAATAGACCTATTGTTGTATCTTCGTTATATTCGCCAAGATATACCCATAACTTCTGTGCTGATATCTTGAACCTAACACCTTCCACCAAAGAATACATAGTTTTTGGTGACCTAAATGCCAAACATTGCTCTTGGAATTGCCGTTCAAATAATACTGCAGGAATCGCACTGAACAATCTACAGCAATCAAGCAATTTTTTTATACACTATCCTAATAGTCCAACCCTATTCCCCCATCAACACAATCGCGAAGCATCTACAGTCGATATTATTTTAAGCAATACCGCTTTAAATATAGACGTCAAGACAATGGATTACGAAATACCATCAGACCATCGCCCCATTATGTGTACACTTAAAAGATCAGTGGCCTCGCAGGTGGACCTCAACTATTATGATTATAGTGCAACCAACTGGAACATTTATATGAATTTTTTAGAAAATAAAATCTCGTTAAATTCGGATATATACAATACCAAGGCAATAATTGATCAGGAAATACAAAAATTTATAAATGTAGTTTTTGAAGCAAGGGATGCGTGTACACCTAAAATAACCCAACAAAATAATTTCACATTACCAGAAAGTACTGTGAAATATATTAAACTAAGACGAAGCTTTAAAAGAAAAAGCCAACGATCTTCATATATAGCCGAGCAAACTTTTTATAATCAATGTACTAAGTTTCTAAGTAACATGATTGACAAAAGTATTAATTCGGAACGCAATAAGAAATGGTGTCAATTATTATCCAATTTAAAACCAGGTGATAAATCATTTTGGAGAATAAGCAGGAACTTGCGAGGAAAAGGAAAAAATCAAATCTCTCACCTTGAGGTTGGAAATACAAGGATAACATCTGATAAGGACAAGGCTGAAGTCCTGGCAAATACATTTGTCAAAGCAAATAACCTCACTTCGAATTACAACCACTCAGCAGATATAGTAATAAATACAACAGTAAATAATTTTAAGAAGGAAAATCCCAGTTCTGAGTCAGCAATTTATACATCTCTAGAAGAAGTAATGAATATTGTCTCATCAATAAAACCCTCAAAATCTCCTGGTTTTGACAATGTTCCCAACCTGCTCTTAAAGAAACTACCACTCAAAGCTGTAAAATTACTGGTTATAATATTTAACAGCTGCATCAAACTCAACTATTTCCCAAACCATTTCAAAAACGCTAAGGTTATAGCTATCAACAAACCTAGTAAGCCAAAAAATAACCCAAATAGCTATAGACCTATTAGTTTATTAAGTAACTTAGGTAAAATATTTGAAAAAATACTACATTCTCGTCTTAGTGAATTTGTAACGACCAATTCTATTGTTGCTAAAGAACAATTTGGATTTAAAAAAGGGCATAGCACTACTCACCAAATAAACAGAATTAAAAATCAAATAATCACAAATAAAAACAATAAACGTTCAACGGGTCTAATATTGTTAGATATTGAAAAAGCCTTTGACACCGTTTGGCATAATGGCCTAGTATTTAAACTTCTTGATGCAAATATACCAAAATATTTATGCAAACTTATTTCAGATTTCATTCACGGCAGAAGCTTTAAAGTTGCGATTAATAATGAAACATCGTCTCCAAAAACCATTACCACAGGGTTACCTCAAGGATCAGTCTTGTCGCCATTGCTTTACTCGATATATACATCCGATTTCAAAGTTCCGAAATATATGAAAGTTGCTTACTACGCAGATGATACTGCGTTAATTTCTTCAAACAAACTTACAAGTGCACTCCTGAAGAAAATGGAAAAGGGACTTGTTAATTGCAGTAAATATTTTCACAAATGGAAAATTAAAATAAATCCAAACAAGACCCAAGCAATTATTTTTCCGTTCAACAAATCTCCCAAAAGACTGCCAAGACGTCATCTTCATATTGGAAATAATACCATAAATGTACTTAATCATGTCAAATATCTCGGAGTTGTCTTGGACAAAAAGCTTACTTTTAAACAACATATTATGGCTACGTGTCAAAAAGCTATAAAATCATTTAAAACATTATGGCCACTACTAAACAGAAGGTCATTTCTAAACCCCAAAAACAAAAATCTACTCTTCAAAAGTGTTATAAGGCCGATATTAACATACGCGTGTCCTATTTGGAGTGACGCTGCCAACTGCCACCTAAAACGCTTACAAATTATACAAAACAAATGTCTTAAAATGATAAATAAAAAGCCCTGGAGGTATCCTACAAATCTTCTTCATGAAGAAACAGGTTATGAAAAAATTATCGATTTCATAACAAGGATTAACAATAATTACTTTGCCAAAATTGAAAATTCCTCTTACCCACTGATAAGAGAATGTAGAGAAATAACGTAAAATTAAAAAGAAATCACCAAATTGAAAATTATATGCCTATAGAGGTCTATTATTTCTAATAAACCTTCTATAAGCATATAAATATTTTCAGATAGTATTTGAATTTATTAAATCATATAAAGGTTTTTTTCCTCCCATTTTCCTTTAAAAATCATTAAAAAATAAAATAAAAACTATTTAATGTCTTTAGATCCTATATATTATTTGTTGCAATATCTATATAAAGATAAGATCTCATATGTAAATATCAAATTTGTTAAAATATGTAAATAAAGGAAGAATATATAATTGAAAAAAAAAAGTATAGTTATTCCTATACACAAAACTGGTAAAGATAAAACTTCACTTGGCTCCTATAGGCCAATTTCATTAAATTCATGTTTAGCTAAAACATTAGACAAAATTATTGCTAACAGGCTTTGGTGGTTTGTAACAACCTATAAGCTGCTTAACAGCCGACAATTTGGATTTACACGAGGCCACTCTGCAATAGACAGTCTCCTCTTCTAGACTACCATATTTCCAACAATTTATCAAAGGGAAAACATACAACTGTAGTCTCGTTAGACTTTGAAAAGGCTTTCGACAAGATCGGAGTCCACACAATAGTCGAACAATTAGTACACTGGAAAGTAGGCCCTCGTATTAAAAAATACGTGATCAACTTCATGAAAAACAGAAAGTTTTCGGTGAGAATTCGTAATCAGCTATCTTCGACATATCCTGTTCATAACGGTATACCACAAGGTTCCCCGTTATCGGTAATCCTATTTCTAATAGCATACAACAAACTTTGCTCAATTATAGAAATTAATAAAGAAATTGATTTTACAGCATACGCTGATGATTTCAACTTAATAATCAATTCAAACAAGTCAAAGAATCCAATTATAAAC
This sequence comes from Cordilura impudica, assembly GCA_963682025.1. NCBI lineage: Eukaryota > Metazoa > Arthropoda > Insecta > Diptera > Scathophagidae > Cordilura > Cordilura impudica. The sequence continues at coordinate 152,247,438 of OY821517.1, forward strand.
CTAGATAATTTGTTCAACAACATAAAAAGTTGGTGTGACGTATCCGGAGCATCACTTTCCACATCAAAATGCAAGTTTATTCACATATGTCGAAAAAAGACCTGTAAATGTAACGTAACTGCTTCAAATTGTCAACTCACTGAAGTCGAGAATTTGCGGTTACTCGGACTATACTTAAATAAAAGATACACATGGGATACACACATAAATAATTTACTAAAATCCTTAAATGGACCACTTAACATTGTCAAATGCCTAGCAAATCAAAAATTTAATTGTAACACAAAAAATTTAGTCTCAATTATAAACGCACTGATAATATCAAAAATAAGGTATTCCTTACCTTTCTTTGGGTTTTCTTCCAAAACTAAGTTTAACAAAGTCAACACAATAGTGAATTCGGCTGTTAGAAGCTCTCTATGTGCTTTTAGATCCACCCCTTGCAAAAACATGTTGCATGAATCTAACATACCAACATTACAAACCCAACTAAATATTACTTTGACCAAACTGTCTAGTACATTTAACAACAATCCCAATAAGGCTCTAAGCCTTATTATGCAAAAAATTAATAAAGCAAAAAGAATTCCAAAACTGTCATCTATTTTATCTAGAATTATAAAAGCCTGTGACAATCTTGAATTAAACACAAAATCACTCAAATCTAGTTTAAAAGAATACCCACCATGGCTTTTAAACAAGAATAATATTAACCTCACACTACATACTTTTAAAAAAGATCAACACAACCCCATACAATTCCAAACTTTGTTCGAAGAAATTCGAGAAAACCTACCTTCCCATAAATTAATTTTTACAGATGGATCAAGATCAGAAAATTTAGTAAGCTATAGCGTTACAACCGATACGGACACCATTAAAACTTCAATTTTACCATCATACAGCTCAATTCTCTCGGCTGAACTGATTGCAATTTACCAAGCAGTTAAATTCGTAGAAAACAAGAAACAAAAATATGTAATATGCTCAGACTCCTTATCCGCATTAAAAATGATTTTAAACATTTCCAACAACAATCCCTATACACGTTACATTAGAAACATTTTAATCCAAAAACAAACTCATTTAACCCTAATTTGGACTCCAAGTCATTGCAACATACCCGGAAACGAATATGCCGACAGGGCAGCAAAAACTGCACAACGATCTCCCCTAATAACTACGGATAATTATAACACAAAAGACCTCCAAAAATATATCAAAAATTATTACACAAAAAAAGACAAAACTTATAATATTACATCAAACTGGTATAAAGTCATCAACCAAGATAAAATCAATATAAAACATTTTATAAGCGGAGATATTAACAAACTAACAAGAAGAGATATAACCAAATTTCTAAGAATTCGTTTAGGTCATACCAAATACACACATGGACCCCTTCTTAAGATCCTAAACATACCAAGATGCAGTTGTAACATCATATATCCTTCCTCTCCCGAACATTTCCTATCTCACTGCCCACAACACCAATTCATAAGACAACAAATTTTTAAGGAAAAAAATCCCTTGAACATGATCTCAGCTCCCACCTTTGATAACATTAATATTGTAATTGATTTTCTTAAAAAATCCAGCATCTATAATTTTATTTAAAATTGCATTTATCTAATTTAAGACGAGCTGAAAGCCTTAGAAGCTATTGCTCTTTGTACCATAAATTAGCTTATAAATTTTAAAAATTCTAATAAATAAATAAATAAAATAAATAAAGAAAAACCACCACTTACCCCTCTACGTAAAGAAGCTCGGCTTAGTTTCTGTAGAAACTACATGTCATGGAAGACAGAGTGGCAGCGCGTTGTATTCTCTGATGAGAAAAAATTTAATTTCGAGGGCCCTAACGGGTATAACTGTTACTTCCATGATTTAAGATCAATTGGAGCGTCTACACAGTAGAGTCGGCGGGGTTATGGTCTGGGGAGCCATATCCTATTTTGGTACATGCGGGCTTCAATTTTTGACTCCCAAGATGAAGGCGCAATCGTACAAAAGAGTTTTGGAAAAGGCTTTCCCCCTCTAGCAAGTCTTTTTGGGATTTTGTCATGGACTTACCAACAGGACAAAGCCCGTGTTGTCAAATCATGGATCGAGTCAAAAAATGTCAATCTCATGAACTGGCCTCCTTACTCGCCTTACCTTAACATCGAAAATGTTTGGGGGTGGATGGCCAGAGAAGTTTACGAGTCAGGGAGACAGTTTTCTACCAAAGCTGACCTAATTCAGGCTATTCGGGAAGGGTGGGCTTCAATATCGCTTGACTATATTAAAAATCTTTATGATACTTTACCAAATAGGATTTATGAAGTTATTCTAAACAAAGGAGGTTCTACCCATTATTACATTATATTTATAAATTAATAATTTATATAATTAACCCAAAAGTTGTTTAAAATTAATTAAGTAATATTTAATATAGAACACTTTGTATTAGTGTTCTATTCAAATGAAACAAAATGTATGCGCTACTTTTAGGTTATTTACTTTTTAAGCCCTGTAACTTGAAAAATACTCAATAAATTTTGGTTTTGTTTTTTTGTATTACAAACTAAATACTTTAACTATAAATTCAAGCCAAGAATTATTTTTTACTTTCATTTGTTTATAAGCTATCGTGAAATGAAATGCACCTTGCCATGTGTACTATTCAAGTGAAACGGAGTGTGTATTCACAGTCGATAAATTTATTTGAAATTCACAGGCACTCTTCCGTCTACTCTGTTTTGACAACAAATATCGGCTGTACGTAAAAAGTACGTCTCAAACGTACATTAAATTTATGAACTCCATTTTATACACTACATGACAGACCGTTAAAGGATACACTTTATCCAATGTTTCTCCATTTAGATATTTTATCCTTAGCAAATAAAAATATTTTTCAAGATCCTGAAAAAAAAATTGTTTGGTCAATAATTTCTTCACTGAAGTCGAGCCATTTCTTTAGGTTTTTAAATAGAAAATACTCACTGGGGGCAAAATCCAGAGAATATGTCGGATAAAAATTCGTAGCCCAATTCATACAATTTGCCAATGGCGACTACACACGTGAGCACTCTTACATCGGTTCATTTTCTTCTTAGCCGCATGTTATCATTGTATTCTTATATATTGAAAAAATTTATGAAAACTTAAGTTAGTCCGTCTGGCCGTTCTATCCGGCCGATTTCCTTCATTTTTTTTTTTTAAGGAAAGGTATTTAGACAGATATGTCATCATTCATTGAAATTTACTCAACTCCCACCTTACTCAAGTTATACTCAAACGTGATTCTTCCCTGTACATTTCTTATGGGATACATTCACTCAAGCAATTCGAATTCTCATAGCTCCTCTTCTAATGAATGGATCTTGATCGTTTTACTCTCAGAACACTCAGAGGATCAAGCTCTTTCTTTTGAGCCATTAACTGTATAAATTCGTTGAGTTTGAGGAAAGTTATGCGAGCACAATCAACTTTACTTTATACAACACGCAAGTTAACGTACAAATTTCATTATAATAATTGCATATTACATACCCTGTGTTGAATTGTGAATTGCCAAAAATTTGAATACCTTTAGGTGGCATACAAGGTAGCCTTTATTTCTGTGTGTTCAACAAATATTGATAATGAAATAAACTTAATGAATTAAATTGATTAAAAAACATTGAAAGAAATAAATTGAATTATAAAATAAAATTTCCTAGAATTTGCACTCGAATTTCGAGCGCTGGGCTCGGCTAGTTTAATATTAATAGGCTAGGCGATTTTTTGTTACCAATGTTTTGTTCTACCGTTGTATTCCGATTTTGACCAATCTTATATTATTTGAAAGGTATTTATTTTTAGCTGTTCACCAGATTTACAGATTTTAAAATTTTCCCCTTTATTTTAAGTAAATTGTATTTAAAGTTGCTACTAAAATTATACATATGCTATGTGTGTGTTTATTAAATCTGTTAATGTGTGTGTTAATGAGTTTGTTATCTTCATTCACAATAATAATAAACCAAAAGTGTTAGTTTGTGAATTGGCTGAGTTGAAAAATAAAGTTGCCTAGAAATTCACTCGAATTTCGAGTGCTGGAATCTGCTAGGTGTATTTAATCGTGTTGAATCGGTTTAATAATTTGGCATATTACAGTTTATTATTTTTCCGTTTTAGTGGTAATAAATGTGTATTATGCCGAGTACATTGCGACCACTTTGTCGCTCGATAAGCCTACTTTGACGTTTTACAGATTCGGTTCGCTCAGGAAACCCTTTGTTTAGACTGCTGCTTGGTCACCTTTTTAAAACGGCACCGAAGTTCATCCATATATCGGTTGAACAACGCCAAACACTCCTTTGAAGTTGTCACACGATTCAAATTGCAAACAAATGAGATTATCTTTCGGACATCTTTCTATATGTCTATGGCCCATGGCATCAATAATCTAGCTTTCTTTCACTCCTGATCGTGAATTTTTAAGACATTATCGAACTAATTGATCCGACCACGTAACTGTCACTTAAAATGAACGAGTAAATCCTCAGCCTATGAGAATTTTATTTTATTTTGTCTTTATAACTTTTAGTACCATTTTTAAATTACAAAAAATAAGTAAAAAAAAAAATACATTTTGTCTATAATTTTTTAGATTTTCCAAAATTTATGTAGGCTCACAACAATGCCCTAATATCCTGATAATCACATATGGGTATATTATAGCCTTAAACCATCCAGAAATGTAGGACCCCTTTTTTATTTATTCAAGTATTGTAATATAAAAGCCATCCAGGTCAGAAAAATCTATGGTGCCTATTATGAGCATCTTTCGATTTTCGATTGTGGTCGAATTAACTGATCAAACGAATTTTCATTTGGTATTATGGCGCACATTCGATAAAATAACGCTATTGTGAATTGCACTCAATTGGATTATTCACAATAGTACATATTTATCAGCTGGCACTATAAATAAACATTGTTTAGAAATTTATTAAGGAAAAAATAATTATTTATTAACATGGAATTTTGGTTCTATGATCGTCTGATGAAGAGCAATGCTTAGTCATGAGAGATGCTTCCAACATTTTGGAAATGGATCCACTACGTAAGTATGCGAGGATTTAAAAATGGTACCATTTGTTTACAGATTTATAACAAATTTTCGACTGCAAGGAAGCGTTTATGAAATTGCTGTATACTACAGATAATGAATTAGAAAATTCGAAAAAGAAAATTAAGCAATAGGAGTAGCTCAAATCTTAGCGACTTATGTATGTGTCAGCCGAAAAAATATTAAACCAAACTAGCAGTGCTGAAGCAATTTTAAACGAAAGACATTGTTCGACTGTGAGAAGATACATAATTCATTCCAACACCGAGCCATCCTCACCACAAAAGACCTCTCAAACAAAGAACTTACAATACTTGAGGATTTCTAGGGATCGTGAAAATATAAACAAATCACATAAATTTATAGGTCTGCCAATTTTTTTGATCCTATGAAATAATATTAAATTACGGTATTTAACAAAATTTTCAAATGAATATTCCAAGAAAACGATGAACATAGCTCGAAATATGAACCCGTTCCGCACACCATAAATAAATCGCATAATTGTGTTTACTATACATTTCAGTTTTCGTAAATGAATGCCAATTGTAGCTGATCTTAATTAAATTCGAAAAGATATGAAAACATTAATAGAATAAATCCAACGCAATGAGTCCCAGATACTACAAGATAGAGCGTCAATATGAGGTTAGCTTATCATCAAGTTAGCTTAGACTCACCTAAGAAAATATTCAAGTTAATTAAGAATCGACTTGCAGGGCCAAACATAATAGCCTTAGTTTTGGAGGAATTTACGGATAATGAGTTTGTCAAAGTCACTAAAGGCAATATAATCCTGATTACCCAGATCCATATCACCTGTTTACTTGTAAATTTCTTTCACACAGTTAATTTTTGACCTTACGTTTAAATAAATATAAAACTCGACTATTACAGGGTGCAAAATTTCAGTGAGACTGTGTGGTTGTTTTGTGTTTACTTGAAGGATATATGTCCAGGACATTTTTATTAACATGTATAAAATCTTACATACTAACTTAAATTAACAAAAAAATTTTGTTTAAACAAAAATGTTAATTCTTTTTTAGAGATTTTAACAATTTATTTACATGAGATTTGCTACGAATCCTTATACCTTCAGCATCCGAACGATTTTTTAAAGCCATTACTTCGTCTTTGTTACGAAAAAAATAATTAAATCCTCTGCCACGAAGTTTTTGTGTCGCGTACTTAAGAAGGTCTTCGTTTATGTCCTCATTGAATTTATCAATTTCAATGAATTCTAATGATGGAGATGCTTGCTGAACTGCATCTTGATTCAAAAGAAATTTATTTTTTAAATCTCGATTTTTAAACTGAACAAACAATGTTACTTTCTGAGGAAGTTGAGAAAAATCTTTATCTTTACAATCTTTTACATATACCTCGGTAATATCATCCTCTGAGACATCTCCTTCTTTGGTGGTGACAAATGTAAGAATAATTTCTTTTAAAGGACAGTTTATTAGTTCGTTTTTAGGAAAGTTTTTAATATATAAAGCGTTATCGATGGATGATGCGTCAGTTAAACTACCACTGCCCATTGAACATTCTGGAATGGAAGTAACGGTCTGATTTTTTAAAGTACTAGGAGTACATGCCACTTTCGTATTAATATTCCCTTTTGAGTTTGGTATCATAGTTTTATCATCACTATTACTTTTAGTCGATCCTTTAATAACATCATTGCAGTTATCAATTTCAATGAATTCTAGTGATGGTGAAGCTTGCTGAATTGCAGCTTGATTCAAAAGAAATTTATTTTTTAAATCTCGAGTTTTAAACTGAACAAACAATGTTACTATCTTAGGAAGTTGATGACGTCTTTTTCCTTTGCCACCTTTTACATATACTTCAGTAATATCTTCCTCCGAGACATCTCCTTGTTTGGTAGCAACAAATCTAAGAATTACTTGTTTTAGAGGATATATTAGATCGTTTTTGGGAACATTTTTTATAAGTATACTATTATTAGCGGTGGATGAGTTTGAGTTATCTTCTGAAATGGAACTGACAGAATAATCTTCGGTTACCATGTGTGGTAAAACATATTTTTCTGGTTCATTGTGATATGAGACTTTTGTATTAATATTCTCACTAGAATTTAGCGTCTTAGTTATAGCACTACTATAATTTTCAGCTGTTGCTTTAATACCATCATTGTATTTATCAATTTCAATGAATTCTAATGATGGTAATGCTTGCTGAATTGACGCACGATTCAAAAGCAATTTATTTTTTAAATCTCTATTTTTAAACCGAACAAACAATGTTACTTTCTGAGGAAGTTGAGCAAAATCTTTATCTTTACCATCTTTTACGTATAGCTCGGTAATATCATCCTCAGAGACATCTCCTTCTTTGGTGGTGACAAATGTAAGAATAATTTCTTTTAAAGGACAGTTTATTAGTTCGTTTTTAGGAAAGTTTTTAATATATAAAGCGGTATCGATGGATGATGCGTCAGTTAAACTACCACTGCCCATTGAATATTCTGGAATGGAAGTGACGGACTGGTTTTTTAAAGTACTAGGAGTACATGCCACATTCGTATTAATATTCCCTTTTGAGTTTGGTATCATAGTTTTAACATCACTATAACTTTTAGTCGATCCTTTAATAACATCATTGCAGTTATCAATTTCAATGAATTTTAGTGATGGTGATGCTTGCTGAATCGCAGCTTGATTCAAAAGAAATTTATTTTTTAAATCTCGAGTTTTAAACTGAACAAACAATGTTACTATCTTAGGATGTTGATGATGTCTTTTTCCTTTGCCACCTTTTACATATACTTCAGTAATATCTTCCTCCGAGACATCTCCTTGTTTGGTAGCAACGAATCTAAGAATTACTTGTTTTAGAGGATATATTAGATCGTTTTTGGGAACATTTTCTATAAGTATACTATTATTAGCGGTGGATGAGTTTGAGTTATCTTCTGAAATGGAACTGACAGAATAATCTTCGGTTACCTCGTGTGGTAAAACATATTTGTTTGGTTCATTGTGATATGAGACTTTTGTATTAATATTCTCACTAGAATTTAGCGTCTTAGTTATAGCAGTACTATAATATTTAGCTGTTGCTTTAATACCATCATTGTATTTATCAATTTCAATGAATTCTAATGATGGTAATGCTTGCTGAATTGACGCACGATTCAAAAGCAATTTATTTTTCAAATCTCTATTTTTAAACCGAACAAACAATGTTACTTTCTGAGGAAGTTGAGAAAAATCTTTATCTTTACCATCTTTTACATATAGCTCGGTAATATCATCCTCAGAGACATCTCCTTCTTTGGTGGTGACAAATGTAAGAATAATTTCTTTTAAAGGACAGTTTATTAGTTCGTTTTTAGGAAAATTTTTAATATATAAAGCGGTATCGATGGATGATGCGTCAGTTAAACTACCACTGCCCATTGAATATTCTGGAATGGAAGTGACGGACTGGTTTTTTAAAGTACTAGGAGTACATGCCACATTCGTATTAATATTCTCTTTTGAGTTTGGTATCATAGTTTTAACATCACTATAACTTTTAGTCGATCCTTTAATAACATCATTGCAGTTATCAATTTCAATGAATTTTAGTGATGGTGATGCTTGCTGAATCGCAGCTTGATTCAAAAGAAATTTATTTTTTAAATCTCGAGTTTTAAACTGAACAAACAATGTTACTATCTTAGGATGTTGATGATGTCTTTTTCCTTTGCCACCTTTTACATATACTTCAGTAATATCTTCCTCCGAGACATCTCCTTGTTTGGTAGCAACGAATCTAAGAATTACTTTTTTTAGAGGATATATTAGATCGTTTTTGGGAACATTTTCTATAAGTATACTATTAGCGGTGGATGAGTTTGAGTTATCTTCTGAAATGGAACTGACAGAATAATCTGCGGTTACCTCGTGTGGTAAAACATATTTGTTTGGTTCATTGTGATATGAGACTTTTGTATTAATATTCTCACTAGAATTTAGCGTCTTAGTTATAGCAGTACTATAATATTTAGCTGTTGCTTTAATACCATCATTGTATTTATCAATTTCAATGAATTCTAGTGATGGTGAAGCTTGCTGAATTGCAGCTCGATTTAAAAGAAATTTATTTTTTAATTCTCGATCTTTAAACTGAACAAATAATGTAACTTCCTCAGGTAGTTTAGAATAACTTATTCCATAAGCATCTTTTACATATACCTTGGTAATATCAGCCTTTGAGATATGTCCTTGTTTGATGACGACAAATGTAAGTATAAGTTTTTGTAAAGGATATATTAGCTTGTTTTTGGGGAAGTTTTTAATATATAAACTTCTATCGGTGGATGAGTTTAAGTCATCTTTGGAATCTGCACCAATTAAACCACCACTGTCCGTTGTAAATTCTGAAATGGAAGTGACAGAATGATCTGTTTCATCTTTTGCTATCAATAATTGTTCCGGTACATTTTGATCTTTTAAAGAACTACCATTGTACGCCACTTTTCTATTAATATTCTCTCTTGAGTTTGGTATCATAGTTGTACCATCACTATAACTTTTAGCCGTTGCTTTAATACCATCATTGTATTTACCAATTTCAACAATTTCTAATGGTGGTGATGCTTGGTGAATGTGAGCTAGATTCAAAAGAAATTTATTTTTCAAATCTCTATTTTTAAACCGAACGAACAAGGTTACTTCCTTAGGAAGTTCAAAACGACTTTTACCATTACCATCTTTTACATATACCTCGGTAATATCATCCTCTGAGATATGTCCTTGTTTGCTAACGACAAATGTAAGTATAAGGTTTTGTAAAGGATATATTAAATCGTGTTTGGGAAAATTTTTTATAAGTATACTATTATCGGTGGATGAGTTAGAGTTATCTTGTGTATTGAACATTTCTGAAAGGAAAGTGACAGAATAATCTTCGGTTACCTCTTGTGGTAAAATTTGTTTATCTGGTTCATTTTGATGCAGGACTTTTTTATTAATATTCTCTCCAGAGTTTGGTATCATAGTTCTACCATCACTATAACTTCTAACCGTTTTTTTAATACCATCAGTGAATTTATTCATTTCAATGAATTCTAATGATGGAGATGCCTGCTGAATTGCAGCTCGATTCAAAAGAAATTTATTTTTTAAATATCGATTTTTAAACTGAACAAACAATGTTACTTCCTTACGATGTTGAGAATAACTTTCACCATTAATATCTGTTACATATACCTTAGTAATATCATGCTCTGAGATACATCCTTGATTGCTGACGACAAATGTAAGTATAATTTTATGTAAAGGATATTGTAGTTCTTGTATGGGAAAATGTTTTATAAGTATACTACTATCGGTGGATGAGTTAGAGTTTCCTTGTAGATTGAACATTTCTGAAATGGAAGTGACAGAATAATCTTCGGTTACCTCTTCTGATAAAAAATGTTTTTCTGGTTCATTTTGATATGGCACTTTTTTGTTAATATTCCTAATAGAATTTGATGCCGTAGTTTCATTTTTAGCCGTTCCATTGATACCAGCATCCGAAGTAGATAAATTAATATATTTCTGTAATTCAGTTTTGTCCTTTTTTAGTTTTCCTGCTTGTTTGCACACATTAGATTCAGTGCCACCTTTCTCCAACGAATCTTTTAGCTCAGTTATTTCTCTCAATGAATTAGATTTACATTCACTGTCTATGGTCAAAAATTGATTCAGTTCTTCGAGTACTTTTATACGATCTTCTAAGTCTGATATAATGGACGTTCTTTGTGAAATACCATTGTTACATATTCTATTTTTCTCCTCAAGTTTTCGTACCAAGTCTTGTGAAACCGAATATTTCTCTTGAAGATGTAAAAGAACATTTTTATTATCTTCTATTTCTTTGTGCAGTTGAATTATTTTTAATTTGTCGTTCCAATTGGTGGATAAATCTTCATCTCCACATTTTTCAAAGAATAAAAACAATTCATGAGTTGGTGGACTGACATATGAACACTGGGGACAAGATTTAGATCTAAGAAATGCGACAAAAAAAAAAGAGTAGATAACCTACAAAAATGATATTAACTTGATATTACTTACAGACTTTGACATTTTCGCATGCAAACGAAATGAAAAACGTGACCACAACTGGTGCTATAAATTGTATCATTGCTATTAAGCACCCCTTTGCACCATGTACAAAGCAAATGTTTAGACATATTTTCTTCCCGTTGTTGAAATTTAAATTAATTATTGTTTTAACAAAACGCACGCCCTTCCAGACACAGCCTTTTTGATTTGTGCACTCAACTACGTTTATTTTTAGTTATGTTTATGCATATGTTTACATAGAATAACATCAAAACAAGCGTTGCCAGATTAACCAATTGTGCATTATATCCATTTAAAGATTTTCCCTGGCTCTTTATAAGAGAGCTTAAAAATCAGTTTACATCTTTTAAACCAAATAAATATTTCGATTTAAAATTATGTGTATGTTCGACGTAAAAGTATTTACAACACAACGCAAATTAATTTGTGTTTTAGTTAATAAAAAAAATTAACTTTGGAAAAATTTTAAAGTAAAATGTAATATGATCGATTTTTAATTTTTAACCTTCAATTCCGGCAACCTACAAAAAATGTTCTAACAATACATTCGTGATAATATTAAATTTTGTAAGGTTAGTTACAAAAGAAAATCTTAAGTAATTTAGCATTCTGAAGGTGGTATGAATTGAATTGGAAAAATAGTTTAAAACTTCAAAACTTGTATTTACATATATTTTACTTTTAACAAGGTCGTTGTTTACTTAAACAAAAATACTTCCATTATGTTTTATGGATATTTTCAGATGATATTTTTGTATGTAACTTTTAGCTACTTACATATGTAACATATTTTCAGAATGTTAACTTACGACAACAAAGAATTAATCTCATGTAAAATATGATTAATCCCAAAAACTCCAAATAATAAATCGCATCAACTGGCAAGGCTGTCCAGCACGTAACTTTTTTTTTTGTATTCTGTATAATCAACATTAAAAGAAAAAGGGAAATCCCCGAAATCAAGAGATTTCCTACATGCACCAATATAACCTCACATCTGCATAGAATTTTTTTTTTAAATATTGTGGGATATATAATGCCGGTGTGTGCCGGTTTTAACATGGTGTCTCGACTAGCTATAATTCATGGCAATGTTCAATATTGGTCGGTTTAAGTAAAAAAACATTTTCGGTCACACAAAAACACAAATCTAAATTAATATTTTTTTTTGCTTTATTTCAATCAACAGATGTTACATTAGACATTAAGAATATAAATATTAAAACAGTTGAACATATTAAACATTTGTTTCGAAGTTTTCTAAAAATTGCTTTTACTTTTGCGCTTGATGTAATCTGATGTTTGCATGTTCGTAATGTTTCTCGCTTAGCTTGTTGTGTCTTTAAAAATACTTTACTGAAATAATTATTGAGGGGGTGTCCGTTTAGTATACTATATTTAGTAAAAGTAGGCATAACATCTAGAGCAGAACTATGATCTACTGCTGATCTTTTGGGGGTGGTACTATCAGTAATATTATCTTCCGTCACTTTTTCAGGAGACTTTAAGGAATCAAAGTCGCATGCAACTTTTTTTTTCTTTGCTGATTTCGCAATATCCACATTACCTGCAACTTTAGCTTTTTTTTCTAATTTCAAAAGATCTATTTGTTGCTGTAATTTTTCTTTGTCTCTCGACAGTTGAGTGCATTTTGCCACTTCCCTGTCTATTTGTATTGATTGATCATTGAACTTTTGTTCCAACACATTGACTTGTTTATTCAAAACTGTTGCAGAAAGATTTTTTTCCGCCAATGTCACCGCCGAATTTTTAAATCTTATTTCGTTTGATTTTGATGTCAGAGCCTCTGATTTACATTCATTGTCTATTGTTAAATACAGATTGAGTTCTTCAAGAGTTTTAATACGATCTTCTAAATCTAATAAAATCGCACTTCGTTGTGATATATTATGGTCAGACTTTTTTATTCTTCCTTCAAGTTTCCGCAGAGCATCTTGCGAAATTAAATATTTTTCCTGAAGATACATATAATCACTTTTACTATCTTCGATCTGTTTGTGCAACTCAATTATTTTCGATTTATATTTCCAATTATTCACTAAATTTTCATCATTACGTTCGTCAAAAAATAAATATATTTTATTAGTAGTTGGATTGTTATGTTGGCATTCCGGACATGTTGATCTGAGAAAAGAAAATAAAAAATGCATGGCACAGATAAGACCTGGATAACCTCATTCTTTTGCCTTTATAAAAACTTACTGATTTTGGCATTCCCTCATGCAAACAAAGTGAAAAACATGACCACAATTGGTGGTGCAAATATCTTCCGTGCTTTTTAGCACTTCTTTACATATTGTGCACAATATATTGTGTTTAGACATTTAAATATTATATCTACGAAGTAGACGTCTATTTCCAATAAAAATTCAATGTTTACTGCTGCTTATCTACACATGTTACTGTAAAGCTAAACTTCATTTGCATTATCGACATATACATAAATGGGGGGATTCAATTTTTAAGTATGTACACTTAAAAAAACAGAAAATATTATTTGATTACTAAATTTACTTTGTTTTTTTTTACACGGTTTTATTTAACACTTTTTGAGCTAGTTTTTGGGATGTTACACGTTCAATATTATTGACCGCGATTCAATATTTTTGAACGTGTAGTACGCAGTATTGATGGATCTCGATCCATTTTAATGGATTTCACAATAGGCCATTCTGCGATAATTATCGCGATCCAAATATCACAATATATGTATATTGAACGTGTAACAGGGCCCTAATACGAATATTAATATTATCTCGTGTTAAGCGGTTGTATTGTTTTTGAGTGTTATCAACTAGGTGAGTTGCCATACTTAATTCCAAACTGAAGATGGTAGCAAGAAGATAAAGCTGCGTTCACACTACGTGTTTTGCTTGTGTTTTTCTCAGTTTCTTAGCACGTGTAATTTGTACACATAGTGTGAACCCTTTCAAACATTGTTTATGTACAACACATTTTGCAAGACATATGTAAATTTTTCAATTAGAGCAGGTTCTATTTTGGCAAGACAAACATATGAAAATACAACACTGCTTGTGGCGAAAGAAAAAAAGAGTAAATTATAAAGATTAATATTGAAAGAAAAATAAATTGTTTAATATTAATTAACAATTTAAAAATATATAACTTTATTTTAAACAATAAATTTTTGTAAATTCACAAATTAAATCAGCTGTTGTTTACATTTAGAGGTTATGTCATTCGGAAATACATATGTACGTTTGAACGCAAAAATTATGAATCGTATGTAAAACGCTAATTTTGACACACACACACGGAATTACGTATGGATCGTAAAACTGAATTTACATATGGAAAATACACATAGTGTAAACACACCTTAAGTAATCAAGAAGACGCGTGTTTTGTAAATATCTTTTTATTGTAAATTTTTAACAATATATATAGAATTAATTTTTTTCTTTATTTAACCGCTATACAAATATTTATTTTTCAACAGATTTTTTTGAAATTTAGTACGCACGATCTCTGTACTCCAGGAAAGGTCGCCATATGATTCATACCGACCTCGTCTACCTTTTCGCCTTCTTTTACGCCCACTCTTTTAAAAAAAAATTCATTTTCTGTTCTTTGGTATATATGTTCGCTATAGTAATTTTTATTTTCCAACGGCTTTTTTCGAAATTTAGTACATATTCCATGGAAGGTTGCCATATGATTTTTACCGGCCACGTCTACTTTTAAGCCCACTTCATATAAAATTCATTTTCTGTTTGTTTGTTTGTTTGACCGCTATACAAACTTGTATTTTTCAACGGATTCTCTTAAATTTGGTATACACGGGAATAACTGCACGATGAACAAATTCCCCAAATTTAAAAAAAGTCCCCAAAATAAATGAACGAATACCCCATTTTTTAAAAAACGAAAAAAAAAATAAACTTATTCCCCAAATTCATTCTTAAATTTTTACATATTTTTACTGAAGGTGCTATTACACGAAATGTTTTTTACGTATGTACTGTCACTTTTTTATCCATATGAAATTCCTCATGTCTGTCAAAATTGTCTTTTACATACGATTCATAACTTTTGCTACCACACGTGCATATGTATTTCCTTTTGACATAACCTCTAAATGTAAACAACAGCTGATTTAATTTGTGAATTTACAAAAATTTATTGTTAAAAAAAGGTTATATATTTTTAATTGTTAATTAATACTAAACAATTTATTTTTCTTTCAATATTAATCATTAAAATTTACTCTGTTTTTCTTTCGCCACAAGCAGTGTTGTATTTTCATATGTTTGTCGTGCAAAAATATAACCTGTTCTAATTGAAAAATGTACATGTGACTTTCCTCATGTATTGTACATAAACAATGTTTCATATGTATCACACGATGTGTACAACTTTTGTTGTGGGAAAATTTGACAGTACATATGTAAAAAACACATCATGTAATAGCACCTTTATTGAATGATGTAATTCAATTTTTAAAAGTTCTGATTCCTTTAATTTTTTGCAAACGATTCCGTTATATTTGATGTTTACAAAATAAACTTCAAAACAAAACAAAGCGGTTTCGCAGCTTATTTTTGAAGCATTTTTGCTGTAGCGTCTTACAAAAAAAAACTTCTAAATTAAAAAAATCAAAAAATTTTAAATAAAAAAAACGTAAACATTGGGGAATTTTTCATCATGTACAAATTCCCCAATCCCATAAAAGTTTTTGGGGAGAAAGTTCATTTTTTGAGAAATTTTTTTCATTGAGGACTAAGTACTCAGCGCCTGGTAAGCATTGTGAACAATTTTTCAAATCAAAGGCCTTTGGATGATCCCGGGCAAGACCGGGTAAAAACAGCTAGTCTTTATTAAAATTCTGATTTAATACAATATAATTCAATTGTGTGAAAAAAGTTGTTTTGATATTTTACTTTATATATCTTTCTTCTTATTTATTTATTGACTGTCGTTACTAGAGTTTAAGCGGGCAAGTATTTAAGTAAAAACTAGCAAACCACAACCCAAAATCACCAGAAGAAGTTTAAGTTATTGTTAATATATAATTAAAGTTAATCCATTTTGTCAAAACCTTGTTCTTAACTGACATTGAAAAAACTAACGCCCGTATTCATAATCAAATTCCAGCAGTTGGCTAACTTTTCTTCATACAAATTTTGAAATTTTCGTATGAAAAAAAGTTAAAAAAAGTCTTTGACTACTTTGACTAACTTCTCGAATAGCTAGAGTTCTAAAACTTTCAGCATTCACCTAAAGCTGCGTTCACACTACGTGTTTTGCTCGTGTTTTTCTTAATTTTTTAGCACGTGTAATTTGTACACATAGTGTGAACCCTTTCAAACATTGTTTATGTACAACACATTTTGCAAGACATATGTAAAATTTTCAATTAGAGCAGGTTCTATTTTGGCAAGATAAACATATGAAAATACAACACTGCTTGTTGCGAAAGAAAAACAGAGTAAATTATAAAGATTAATATTGAGAGAAAAATAAATTGTTTAATATTAATTAACAATTAAAAAATATATAAACTTTATTTTTAACAATAATTTTTTGTAAATTCACAAATTAAATCAGCTGTTGTTTACATTTAGAGGTTATGTCATACGGAAATACAAATGTACGTTTGAACGCAAAAATTATGAATTGTATGTAAAACGGCAATTTTGACACACACACGGAATTACGTATGGTTCGTAAAACTGAATTTACACATGGAAAATACACATAGTGTAAACACACCTTAAAGTGGATACATACATGATTTGATCATGTTAACTTGAAAGCGTATAAAATCATGTCTTGTATGTCTTTTTTATATTTTATACAATGCTTTACATTTAGGTTATGTACTAATCTACATAAGTTAAAATAAAACTTCATTAAATCTACATGTTACTTTTTAATTAAAATAGCTTAATTTTATTAAAAAATAGCTTAATTTTATTAAAAATCCTACTTTGTATATATGTACTTATACCAACAGCACACTCTGTGGTAAGGACAGAGTTTGAGCTATTAAAAAAAGTTGTTTATACCGTCGTACTCAGAAATACTTTCTGAGCATTTCCGTAAAGTAGATAACCTAACATCATTTGCCTGAAAGCGTATATTTTGAATTAATTGGTACAGAAATATACATTTTCAAAATTAAAATTTTGTTGCAAAAATAAAACGATAACCAATTAAATTATTTTCAGCAAAATCCTTCACGAGATACTATAAAAATAGAGAAAACTAATAATAAAGTAGTGTGTGGGGTCGTTAAAACTAAAAAAGAAGCAGATGATAAGAAAATCGATGCCAATAATAAAGGTTATAAAATTATGCAAATGATGGGCTGGTCAGGTGGTGGTCTGGGTTCACAGAAACAAGGCCGAGAGGATCCAGTGGGATATTTATTAAAAAATAACCGCTCTGGTTTGGGTAATAGCGCCAGTACGTTGGATCGGAAATATTTCATGCAAATACTAAAGAATTATGTTGAATCTGATGATATACGTGAATTACAATTTGAGCCGACATTCACCAAGGAGGAGAGAGCCATGTTGCATGAGTGAGTTATACTTAATCCGAATAAGGATTATGTTCTAATATTCTTTTTTTTTGCATTTTAGAATCGCCAATAAATTCAATTTAAAATCTACCAGCCATGGTCAGGATGACCAACGTCGTTTAATAATCAACAAGAAGACTATAACGGATTCACAAATTTTACATGAAATCCTAATACAAAAGAATCTACGTTTTATAGATCGTTATTTTGTACAAGTACCTCAAGCTAAATTTTCATTATTTCCCGATTATACCGTACCGTTAACGTTGGACATTGATTCTTGAATAATTTTTTTTTTGTATTTTACGAGTTGGCTTACTCTATGTGTTAGCGACTAGTTTTATTTTAAGCAACTTTATAACAACTCTAAATTTGATGCTGCGTTAGTCTAAAGTTGTAAAAATAACAAGAAACTTTTCTTAAATTACAATATATATTTACATTAAATAAAATGTAAATAATTTCCTTACATAGTATCCACTTCCACTAAGTTTTTGTATTTTCTAAAATTTACCGATTAAATATTCTCAAATATCGTATTTACAAATATTCCCAGTAAGATTTATTTATTAGACCGCCTTTGCATGGAGTTATACATATTTCAAATTATTGGAAAACTATATAGGGATATGTAACATCATTCTACGGTGTTGCTCTGTATTGTGTTGATCTGTATTGTAAAAAACACATTTCTTTTAGTTAATCTTTTGGAGTAAAATATTTGTTTATTGTAATTTAAAATAGTTTTAACAATGCTATTGTACCACAAAATGTTTTACTTAATTCCTAACTAAATGAGGTTATGGTGACATTCTCTGAGAATATTTTTTTTTTATTTCTTGACTGCACCCAATCGACTAGGATCCTGACTGGGATAATGCACCTGACCACTACCGCCAACAACTGGAGGTGGTGGTATAGCATCCAATGAACCAGCAGCTACGCCGACAGATGCTTGTGCCGAAGTGGATGCCATCATGGAGTATGGTGCCGCATAAGCTTGGGAATACATTTGATATGATGAGGCAGGTATAAGATTAGGTGGAATCTGATGCAGTTTCATGCCAGGCGGTAGTACCGTAACTTGCTCTTGTTGTAAATTAAAAAAATCATTTGGATTTTGTGCCGATGCTGGAGGAATTGCATTAACATCGAAGCGACGATCTGTTTTTGCAGCGCCCTGTTTAGCTTGCGAATGAGCCCATTTTATGGTGGTCTTTTTGCCTTGTAAAACTAATTTGTTGAAGCTCTTCTCAGCGGCCAATTCAGCAGCGGAACGTTTAGTGTATTGTATAAAAGCACATTGCTGGCGAGGTACTAAAGCTATTGATCGTATTTCACCAAACTGATAGAAATGATCTCTTAATAACGGTTCTGTTATATCTTCTGGCAAATTGCCTACATATAAAGTAGTGATATTGCGATCTTCTGGTACTTCCAGTGTTGGCAAAGAGGCCGCTCTTTTCATTATTTTCTCTGCCACTGGATCATTACGACCATAATAACGATCTTTAATATTTTGCTCGCACAAGGGATCGTCAGGTTCATTGGGTTTGTCATGTCGATATGGACACTCCTCACCTCTTTTACATTCTCCTTTAACCCAGAAGGAACATATATGTGGTCTATTGCGTTTGTAGTAGGGAGCTGTGCGAGCCAATTTCGATAACATTTCACTAGCAGCTATTGATTTTCCCACGGCTCCAGCCGCTTCAGTACCATCACCATCTTGCAATTCTCTGTCTACATTTTGTATATAGTACTCTTTGTTAACATCACTCTGTGGTAGATTATCGGCAATTTTTAATGCTGCATCTCGTACTTGTATGGGCAAACCATATTCCAAATCGAGCAAACAAGTCTGACAAACATTTTTCAATCTCGCACATGTCTGACATATTTCAGTTTTCTTAAAACGCATCCGAGCTCCAGGGCACCAACGGAAGATTGTAAACGGACGTGTACATATCTTGCACTCTTTTCCAAATCGTTCTTTTATCATACGCACATACGGATTGTCACCCAGACATGTCTGACACAAAATAGGAAATTCGGCATCTTCCCAATTTTGCCGATTGTACGTGTTTGTTGTCTTGGACATAGACATTTTAAAAGAAGTTGATTTTTATATAAATTCCAATATTAATTGTTTTACCACAACTTTTTCTTTCACGAAACTCTGACAATGAAGAAATAAAAAGTGAAGTCTTGATGACATTTGACGTTTTAAAGCTGCCAGATCAAAAATAATCGTAATGAGAAAGCATTATTTTTTAATATTAGTCACAAAGAATACTTAGGTAATTCAGCATATATTGAATGTGAAATTGTTAAATAAACATGCATTTACGATGTATTTACATTTTTCTTTAAAATTTTAAATAACACAATAATACGTTTTACGTTGTATATTATACAAGTTTTTAGATGTCATTTCGTTTACCTAAATTTAAAAAAAGTTTCAATAGATGTTTATGCAATTTCAATACACTATTGTGAAAGTAAGTATGGTCTGAAAATGTTGAGGATAATACTGATTTATTAAAATCAAAGAGCGCTCAGATTAAGTAATTCTCTGCTCTAAATGGAGGAATTTTTAACTATTTAAAAATGGCTAAACCACCATTTCAGTTAAATAAGATGAAGGGTTTCTAAATTAGGGATTCATAAGGGTGTTTTAACTGTTGTGTGTGTCGTACATATATGCTAAAATACAAAAAATGATACGACAATACAACGTTTGAAACGTGTACCATTTAATAAGCTTTTTGAATTTAAGTTTCTTGTAAGTATTTTGGAAAAAAATAATAAAATGGAAGGAAATAATTATATTAAAGTATGTATTTGTGTATAAGTCTCCCAGGAGGACACAGACGTTTGTCAAATCCTGAAGCAAGCTCCACGTGTCATGTTTAGACAGTATTTTAGAAACATCTACTTTTTAGAGGCCCTATGCTCCACAGGCAGTTAAGCGGACGGAAGAAAAAGATTGTATATGGGTAAAAGAACAATTATTTAGCTTTTATTTGAATTTTTGGTTGTTTTTCAGACCAAACAGAAGTGCACGCGTACCAATCCATCCAGAAGATGGATACAAAATATTTAAATGTTTTTTATATGTGTTACAGAAACCTAGTCATGTGTATTTGTACGGTGACTTAACGGCCGTAACAACTTTTTACTTCTCTTCTATTTAATCTTCTTTAGTTTCCCATTCGCAACAACTGAAATATAAAATTTCTTCGTCTACAACCAATTCAAATACAATTTTTTAAAAAGAACTACAAAATAAATATTTTTAGATATAATTAAATTGTCCACATTTCATACACATATTTCTTTTAATTTAAATTGAGCTAAACAAAAATACCATTTGTTCTAAAAGCCGAATACGAATAAAAACATGCCAAGAATAAGAAAAAGGATAAAGAGAAATGAAATCAGCTGCTACAGAAAAACAAATATTAAATAAATAGCAAATATTTGCAGAAGCATCTTGTTTTCAATAAAATTTTACTAAAAAGAACAGAAAATACTATGTCAGCTCCACCTGTAAAGCGCTATCGTCGTGTGGATGATGAAAAATCCTCGGGTGCAGAAGACGATGATGAAAAATACGTTCCCTATGTACCAGTCAAGGAACGTAAAAAACAAGCACTAGTTAAATTAGGACGCATTGTGCAGCTGACAGCAGAAGCATCACAACCAAAATCTTCAAGTGAAAATGAAAATGACGATGAATCCCAAAATGCCACGGATCCTGAGCTGTGGGGTCGTAAATACAATATCAGCTTATTGGATCAACATACAGAACTTAAGAAGATAGCAGAGGCAAAAAAAATTAGTGATGTGGAAAAACAACTTAAAGAAGAAGAAAAGATACTCGAGAGTGTACAAGCGCAGAAAGCTCTTATGGCTGTTTCTGAATTGGCCAAAGGTATACAATATGAAGATCCAATAAAAACAAGTTGGAAGCCTCCACGATATATACTCGCTATGCCTGAACAAAAACGTAATGCCATACGAAACAGTTTGCGCATATTGGTAGAGGGCGAAGATATAGCACCTCCTATACGTAGTTTTAAAGAAATGAAGCTACATAAAGGTGTACTAAATGGCCTTGCTGCTAAAGGTATTAAAAAGCCTACACCTATCCAGATACAAGGCATACCTACAGTATTATCAGGCAGAGATTTAATTGGAATTGCGTTTACAGGCTCGGGCAAGACACTGGTTTTTGTATTACCCCTTATTATGTTTGCCTTAGAACAGGAATATCGTTTGCCGTTTGTTAAGAATGAGGGTCCTTATGGCTTAATTATTTGTCCATCACGTGAATTGGCCAAACAGACATATGATATTGTTATGGTAAGTAGATTTGATTCTCATAAAAATTATATTGATTACTTTTTTCTTAATTTATTCTAATTATCCCTTTTTCTTTCCAGCACTATAGTCGTCATTTACAGCAATGTGGTATGCCTGAACTTCGATCATGCCTTTCCATAGGTGGTGTTCCTGTTTCCGAAGCCTTAGACGTCATAGGCAAAGGAGTTCACATAATGGTCGCTACACCCGGTCGTTTAATGGATATGCTAGACAAGAAAATTGTAACACTCGATATTTGTCGTTATCTCTGCATGGATGAAGCAGATCGTATGATAGATATGGGATTTGAAGAAGATGTACGTACCATCTTTTCCTTCTTCAAGGGCCAGAGACAAACTTTACTCTTTTCAGCTACTATGCCTAAGAAAATTCAAAATTTTGCTAGATCAGCTTTAGTGAAACCAGTAACCATTAATGTAGGACGAGCAGGAGCTGCTTCAATGAATGTTACCCAAGAAGTGGAGTATGTTAAGCAGGAAGCAAAAGTAGTTTACCTTTTAGAAGTCTTACAAAAGACAGCACCTCCAGTTTTAGTATTTGCTGAGAAGAAACAAGATGTTGATTGTATCCATGAATATTTACTGCTAAAAGGTGTAGAAGCTGTGGCCATTCATGGTGGCAAAGATCAAGAAGAGCGTTCGCGAGCGGTGGAAGCTTATAGAGAAAGTAAAAAGGATGTCTTAGTTGCCACTGATGTTGCTTCAAAAGGTTTAGATTTTCCCAATGTTCAACACGTTATAAACTATGATATGCCTGAAGATATTGAAAACTATGTCCATCGCATTGGTCGTACTGGTCGTTCAAATACTAAAGGTTTAGCCACCACTTTTGTTAATAAGACTACAGATCAATCGGTTTTGCTGGATCTTAAACATTTGTTAATTGAATCTAAGCAAAAGGTGCCAGAATTCTTGTTGGAATTATGTCCAGAATCAGAGCAATATTTGGATTTGGGCGATTCACATGGCTGCAGTTATTGTGGTGGTCTTGGTCATCGTATTACCGAGTGTCCCAAATTGGAAGCGATACAAAGCAAACAGGCTTCAAATATTGGACGCAGGGATTATATTTCGAATACAGCAGGCGATTATTGAAAATGCATATTATTTATTCATTATTCCTTCACTTAAAATAAAAATAAAATAAAATAATGTTGTTATTTAAACGAATATCTCGGAATGTAAGTAAACACATATAATAAATTATTTTGTATGAAAAAATATAAAAATTAACTTTTACAGTGTGTTTTGAGTCTAACAGTTCATCAGTCATAATCGTACGGACTAATTTCAATCTGAGACTAAGCAAACGAAAGTGGTAAGTAAAAACGTAGCACAATTAAAAACCCTTAGTTAAAATTAAAAAATTAACTTATTATATTTTTTGCAAAAAGTAGTCAATATTGATTTTAAATGTCTTTATCTCCGAGCTAATACTAACAACACGAAAGATTTAAAATATTTAAAAAATCGATTTAAATGTGTTGGATTTATTAATCAGTCCAGTTTTCACGAAGCAATAGCAATAGCTGTATTAAATTTAGCTAAAATGAAATTCTATTTCGAATTAAGTCTATGTACTCGTAAACTTAATTCAATTTGAAATTTAAAACAGTGAATTGTATTTGAGAAATTAATTAAACGATTGTAGTGACCAACAAATTAAATTATAATTTGATGTGGTTTTTCAAAAAATAGTTCCTTATTTTTAATTTAATTGTTCGCCTTAAATTCCTAAAATACTTTATTTTTCTCTGAAGCCCCTGAAAGAGTTAACTCAGTTCACTTAATAAACATTTTAAACATATGAATTTTATGAATTCACCAAATTCATTGAGGAATTTGTGCTAAATAAATTTTGGATTTCAATAATCTGTTCCCCTAATACATTTGGTAAATTGGTGGTCTACATAAACCCATAAATAGTGTTCAGTTTCAACCAAATTTAATTTATATGTATATATTAGCTAACCCGGCAAACAATATTCTGCCTAAAATAATTATTTGATTTGTTTTGATAGTATATCAATAATTTTTGTATTTTTATAAATTTTATTTTAATTTAATAAATTCAATCTTGTTTCACATAATATAGTCTGATCTTAGTAAATAATAATTTAGTGTAAAGCCAGCGTGTGGAAAATATTTCGGGGTATACAAACAAATTGTTTGGCTTACCAACTCTGGAGTAGGTTGCATATGAGCGAAGCGAATTTTCCAAACCCAAGCCACAGACTTGCATCGAATGGTGCCTGAGAGAGGCACTTATCGGGTATAAGTTTTGTTAAAGACTTTCCTTTAATTTAAATATTATATGGTGTGAATTTGAGCTAAATCGCCCGATATATAAGAATTTTCGAAAAAGCGAAGGTCAGACATACAGTGACATTCAGTGATGGTCAGATATACATACGCACCAAAGTTTTTATTTAACATACTATTATTGCTTTGTATGGAAGCTATCACGCCCATTTATCCGCCCCGACGCATTTTCAGAACGGCTACTTACATTAATAACAAACTAGCAGATTCCAGCCCTCGAAATTCGAGCGCAAATTCTAGGAAATTTTATTTTTTCATTAAATAAAGACCCTAAAAGTATGCTAATCAATTATAGGCAATTCACAAATCAACACAAAAAACAAACTCCCCAGTTGGCAAAATCGTCGTAGATGACATTGTCTTTTACGATTCCCTTAGGACATTTTATAATTTTTCATGCACGACATTAGTCGATGAAGTTTTCTGTGACGATTATATAATGGATATTGTCGTTAACGTCAAACTGGGAGACAAATTACTCAGATATTCGTGTATCACATCATGTTGACGACCAATTCAGCGACAAAACTATATTTGTCGCGTATCAAGGTCCGTTGACGACAATATGAGCGACAACAGGCGTTGTCATACATCGAACTTTATTAATGACAAGTTAAGCGACAATGTCTATGATGCTTTCGTGCAGAGATTTAATACAAAATTTCATTAACGACCAGCTGGATGACAAATAACTCATATGTTCGTGTATCACATTCTATTGACGACAAATTAAGTGACAAAAACCGGTTTTGTCGTGTATGAGTCTGTTGACGTCAAGATGAAGTCAAGTTGTTCGTAAATTGAACACCGTTAAAGACAGCATGAGCGAATAAATTGTTCACGTACTGCATATATGCTTTGCGTGCTCAAAAAATAATTTTCTTAGTAAAACTAACGGGACTTAAATACGGCTACAAGACAAAACAAAATAATTAGAAAAATCATCATCAATTATATAATTCAGTTGGTTAATAAGAAGAGAAGGTGTCTTTTAAATTGTACGAAAGTGTAAAAAGTTAATACTAAAAATTTATAAGTGATTTATTATAAAGGTAAGCAAATCAATTATTAATAAAATGTCTTCATCAAGGGCTTTACGTTATTCCCGATACAGTTGGATGATAATATAAAAAAAGTTGGAACAAGATTTAGCATCTGAAGAAAAAATGCAGATTGTAAGTAAAATTATGGGGTTATTGAATTTAATAATGTTTAATTGTATTTTTTTTATTATTTCAGGTTGGTGCGATGAAACGCATCGTAGGCGGTAGCATCAAAAATATAAGTCGAGTTTTAGGTAAGGACATAATAATGGATTTGAAGGAAAATAATCACTAAAAACTTATGGAAACGTATTAAATGCAATATTTGGTAAGTTAATAAAAAAAGAACTCTTTGATTGGTCTTTATATAATTGAATCTATTTATATTTTCTTTTAATAGAAGCGACAAAAACTGAAGGCCAAACGTACGTAGATTTTACGAAAGAACTACGTTTAATTTTTCGTAAAATTAAAAATACAACAAATATGAAGAAGAGAAAATAAGGAAAATCAGTAAATAATTTCAAGAAAGTATTAATTTTTCCAGTTAAATTATTTTTAAAATTAATAAATTATTTTTATAGTTTTTTTGTGTATGTATTTTTATATTTTAATTCATTATTGCGACTAATTAAAATTAAATAAAAAAAAAATAAAAATGTTTACTTTTTACTTTGTTGGCAGAGAGGTATCCCTCATACAGTCGTTGACGATAGTATGAGCGAAAGTGTCCCTCATATTGTTGTTGACGACAGTGTGTGGGAATGTGTCTATTATATTGTCGTCAACGACAGTATGAAGGATAATGTCGCCGGAATGGACGTCAACGATCACATTGTAGATTATATCGCCTACGTCGTCGTCGACGACAAGATGGAGCATATTGTCGATTATTTGGTCATCGGCGATAATGTGGAACTTTTTTCGCTCATACAATCGTCAACGACCAGATAAGCGAAAGTGTCTCTTATGGTCTTGTATGATCCGCGGACATTTGTATGAAAATTTCGTCGACGATTTGTTTGAACTGTCCTCAATTGGTCTTGTACCCGTCGTTTAAGATGTCTTAAAGACGTGGCCAACTGGGATAGCATTGTATAACTTTATGTATGTGTTAGTAGCAACTTTAAATACAATTTACTCAAAATAAAGGAAAAATTTAAAAATTTGTAAATCCGCAAAACGGCTAAAAAATACCTTCCAAATAATATGCGTTTGGTCAAAATCGGGATAAAACGGTAGAACAAAACATCAGTCACAAGAAATCGCCTAGCCTAACAAATAAGTCACCCAAATTATTAAAAATCCCAAATTCCGTCTATTTTCATCGAGGCTACTTACATTACAACTTTGGACACCAAAAATAATAAAACAAAGAAAAATGGATTTATAATCGTTACATATTATTTTTAATATTAGTCATAATATTAGTTGAAGAAAATCGTTAAAAAAAAGTTGAAGACATATAATTGAATTGTTAGTTATCAACATGTAAATTTAGCACTCGTTGCAAGAAATTTCGAAATTTACATTCAGCCGGTTCAATTTCTTAAACCGAAGTGTAATAAAATTGAACGGCATTTTCCTAACCTTACTTACCATTTGGACTTACAAGCAGACACTTGTCGCTGGAACTTATCCATCAAATAAAAGAATTTAAAATATTTAACAAACAGTTATTTTTGTTATAAAAAAAAGCGACAACCAAAAGATTGGCCCCCTTTTTAGGTGTAACATCTCCAACCAAAAGAGATTTTTAATATTATTCACTAAGAATATTACACCAAGTATCAAAGTTCTCTCTGTCATATTACTCGAGATATGTGATATTGAATAATTATTTTCAGCGCTCTCCCTATTGTAGTATTTGAGATATATTATGTTAAATAATTAATATCTGTGGTAGGTGCCATGCACACTGATCCCACTAACACTAAACAACTTTAACGCACACACAAATGTCAGTCCAAACATCTTTGGACGGATCATAAAATTTTTCAAATAGCCATATCACGCAAAAATCTATACTCATGGTTGGACACCGTTTCAAAATAACGGTAATAACTTACTGTACCTTTATGAGTATGACGTTACTATAACATAATTTTGTGTTTATATTTCCCTTTAAATTTTTCGAAATTTTAATTCCGTTTTTTAAATTACTAATCGGTATATATAACGGCATTTTGAAGATAATACGAAATCAAATTGGTAAATAAATAAAGTAATTCTGTTTAATTATGGGCGGAATTACATGTTACGAGAACAACATTTTTTAAAACATTACGTCAGCATGTGTAACGGATTGATGGTCAATTTCCCTTATTTTGAAACGGTAGCGGTACCCAAACTTGATATTTTTCAAACTATTTTGGATAAAAAAAAAACAAGTAAGAAAATTATAGATACCCTATACCATGCGTTTAGAGACCCAATCTCCTTAGGTCCAACTAATTAGATATGGAAAATAAGCATAAATCAAATTAGAGTGAATACGAAAAAGTTCATATGGAAAGCTATATTTATTTGGGGACCAGGTCAAAAAATGGACCGATCCTGACCATATTTGGTAAGGTCACTTATTTTTTTGGAAAAATATATACATACCAAATTTGAGAAAAATCTGTGCAATATTTTTGTTTTTGATGTGTAAAGATCTATGCGCTCTGGGGGGTAAAATCCAATTTCACAATTCAATCACAAAAACAGCGTAAGGGAAAATCGGTGTGTGGTATATGTAAGTGTATTGGTGTATTTATTAAGTAGAACTGTTGAGTTCGCTGTCTGTTTAGTAAAATCACAAATATTTTTCGTTAATTTTAAATATTCAAGCTATTGACCGCTAGGTGTGTTGTGAGTTTGACATGTTCACAAACTTATAGAGTTGTTTTTTTTTTTTAATTTCAAGTATATATTTGCTATTGACAGAACTTTTTTAGTAAGCAGAACCACCAGAATCGCTGTCTGTTTAGCAAAATCACAAATCTTTTTCGTTAATTTCAAATATTCAATCTATATATATAAAATTGAATGTGTGTTTGTTTATTTGTTTGTTTGTTTGTTTGTGTGTACCTTATAGGAGACCAAACCTCTGGACCGATCTTCCTGAAATTTTCACAGCATTTAACTGGGACTCTGGCATGATTAATAGGGTACTTTTTTTTTGACCACGCCCACTTTTACGCCCACTTTTTTAAAATTATGTAATTGCTCCCATATAGTTTTTAACAGATTTACTTCAAATTGCATACACATTATACTCCAGGCGAGGTAGAAATAAACATTTCTTACGCCACGCCCCCTTTCACGCCCCTTTTCACGCCAAATTTTGTTTGAAAGTTTTAAACTTTTTTTTCTCTGTACAAATTTGTTCCTTCCAACGGATTTTTTTATTTGGTAGTATATTGCTCTTAATACTGTTAACGTCGCCATATAACTATGAACCACGCCCATTTCACCGCCCCCTTTTTTTTTTACTTATACCACTAACAATGTTTGCTATACAAAATAATTTTTTTGTAATATGTATTTATCTAAAGTTTTATACACTTTTTATCTACAGGTAAGGTAGCCATACATTTTTTTATTACCAAGTCCCCCTTTTTCGCCCCATTTTACCTTAAATCATAATTAATCTGCTTTCAATCTATCTATATATATAAAAATGAATGTGTGTTTGTTTGTGCTTTATAGGAGGCCAAACCAAAGAACCGATCTTCCTGAAATTTTCAGAGCGTGTTACTGTGACTCTGGAAGGAATAATATGCTATATAAATTTTTGATTGGACAAAGGGGCGGTGCCACGCCCATATAACCCAAAATTTGAAAAAGTCATATCACGGGAATTTTTTTACCTACAGCAGTCATATTTGGTACATATGGTATTAGCATGAATAGAAATACATACAAGAAGAAAAGTGGGCGGGACCACGCCCCTTTTTAGAAAAATAAAAAATCGTAATATCTTCTAAACTACTGGAAGGATCCTCATGAAATTTTCACAAAAGGATATTTTTGCGAAATAATAAGACCTTAGCTATATAAAGTTGTTAGTGGGCAAAGGGGCGTGGCGTATATATAAAAACGTTGATGCATTTGATTGTAACGAATGATCTCCGGAACCATAAGAGCTGTCGAGGTAGGATTTCCAGCATAGGTTCGGTTCGAGCTCTTCTGTGTTTTTTTTTTTAGTTTTAACCCTCTAGCTGGCGTTGGGGTCAAGTTAAAAACAAAAATTTTTACTTTCATCGCGATTTGACTGCAATTCAGAATGAACGTATGTTTCGTCATAAGAAAT
Source organism: Cordilura impudica (assembly GCA_963682025.1). Lineage (NCBI taxonomy): Eukaryota > Metazoa > Arthropoda > Insecta > Diptera > Scathophagidae > Cordilura > Cordilura impudica. The sequence continues at coordinate 152,277,252 of OY821517.1, forward strand.
TTTTGTATGTATAAATGGACCCGATAGGTGGCGCTGGGTAAAGTTATTTCGAATATTCTTATTTATGGTGTGATTTTAATGAAACTAAGAATGTACATATATGTATGTTAGAAACATTTTTTTATTGGACCCGGTAGATGGCGCTGTCGTTCGAAAAATAATGAGTTGTCAAATTTATATAAATTTTAATAAATAAACTCACAAACGTTTTTATATATAAATATTCTAACGAAAAAGAAGGAAAAAGCCGCTACATTATTGCATGGAGGCCGCACAGCTCATTCAGCACTCAAATCACCGTTAAACGTACAAAAAAATGAGAATGCCGTCTGTAATATCAAAAAACATTCCGGTATGGCAAAAGTTCTGCAAAAATGCTGTATTTTTATTTGGGATGAATGTACCATGGCTCACAAACATTGTGATTTGATTTGATAAAAGATTTGAAAGGCAATGAAAGATTTTTTGGTGAAGCTCTCATTTTATTATCTGGAGATCTTCGTCACACATTTTATATAGGTATATACAGATTCTAACTAAAATAAAAATTCATTGAGGGCAAAACAACGTTTGCCGGGTCCAGCTGGTTGTATATATACTAGGAAAACTTTGAAGAAATCAAAAATAAACTTAGATGTTTTTTTAATTACTACACCTTTTCCAATTGTATTTCAGAAAATATCAATTGAATTTCAGAAAGTATCAATTTGTTTCAGAAAACATGAATTGATTTTCAGAAAATATCAATTGTATTTCAGAAAGTATCAATTGTATTTCAGAAAACATCAATTGAATATCAGAAAGTATCAATTGTTTCAGAAAACATCAATTGATTTTCAGAATCAATTGTGTTTCAGAAAGTATCAAATGTATTTCGGAAAACATCAATTGACTTTCAGAAACTATCAATTGAATTTCAGGAAACATCAATTTATTTTCAGTAATAATCAATTGTATTTCAGAAAGCACTAATTGATTTTCGGAAAGTATTATTTGTATTTCAGAAAATATCAATTGAATTTCAGAAAATATCAGAAATGATCAAATGAATTTCAGAAAATATTAAATGTATTTCAGAAAATTTTAAATGTATTTCAGAAACCATCAAATGTATTTCAACAATTATCTAATGTATTTCAGAAAACATCAAATGTATTTCAGAAAACATCAAATGTATTTCAGAAAACATAAAATGTATTTCAGAAAACACAAAATTTATTTCTGAAATTATCAAATGTATTTCAGAAAATATCAAATGTATTTCAGAAAACATCAAATGAATTTCAGAAATTATTAAATTTATATTAATTTAATATCTCTTGAAAACTACATATAATCACCTAAAATGCAAAAGGCCGTAACTAATATTTTAATTTTTTTTTACAGGAGAACAAAAAACATCTTAAAACAAAAACTACTTTAAACTTAATAGCCAAATTTTAGAATCAAGCTGAAAAATAAAGATGGATTTTTTTTACGAAAACAAATTTATGGTAAAATAGTAGTTTTTAAGTAAAAGGCCGTAGCTACAATACAAAAAGTTCAAAAGTGACTTTTTGTCACGGCCTTTTGTATTTTAGGTGACGATATAAACGTGTTGTTTTCAAAATGATGACTTCAAAATCGGTCAAAATTCTATCCTGGAGTTTACAAATGAAGTCCTCATCTTCTTTCGATTAAAAGGCCGCCCTTGAAAGTTTATTTTCCAGTGCATAACAAATAAGTCCAAATATTGCTAAACATTTTCTGCGACTCCAAATCACTAATAGAAACAGTAATAACTTTTCGGTATTGTAGGGTAAACTGCTTTTTAAATTTGAATTTCAATAGATATTTTCTGAAATTCAATTGATATTTTCTGAAATACATTTGATAATTTCTGAAATACATTTGATGTTTTTTGAAATACATTTGAAACTTTCTGAAACACAATTGGAAAAGGTGTAGATGTTTACACATCTCCCCTGTGATCGGACTCACATTGATTTTTTTTTATAGATTTAAGTGAAGATCGGGAAGCAGCTTTATATGGGGGCTATGACTAAGAATTGTCCTATAGGGTTTATTTTTGTACTAATAATAATATTTTTGTACTAATAATAATATTTTTGTACTATAATAAACATACACAAACCCAATTTGACCGAGATCTATAAGATAATTTGGATTTTATGATAACTTAAGTCGATTTCATATGGGTCATTGGTATGGAGACTAGGTCTGAACATGCACCGATTTTCACCAATTTCAGTAGGGTTCATGCATTGCATGGACATACATATAGACGGACGGACATCGCTAAATCGACTCAGAAAGTGATTCTGAGTTGAAAGTGATTCTGAGTCGATCTGTATAATAGGTCAAAAATTTTTGGTAGTTACAAACATCAGCACAAAGTTATTATACCCTGACCACATAATGGTATAGGGCAGGGGTCGGCAACCTTTTTACTCGGAAGAGTCAAAAATTACAATTTACAAAATTCCATAGTTTTGCCTACAATAAATAGTACTAGCATAAATAAAGTTTTTTGATAAAAAAAACTATTTATATCTATTTACTCATAAGAAACAAGTAAGATAATTATAGTCGGTCTAGACCGACTATACGATACCCTATACCATGCGTTTAGAGACCCTATCTCTCAGGCCCAACTAACTGGATATAGAAAGAAAGCATAAATCAAATTTGAGTGGGATTTTTATTAATTTTTTTGGCTGAAGATATGAAAAAGTTCATATCGGATGATGTATCTATATGGGGACTAGGCACAAAAATGGACCGATCCTGACCATGTTTGTATTTTGCAAAAATATATACAAACAAAATTTGAGAAGAACCAGTGCAATATTTTTGTTTTTAGATAGATTTATGTAGGTGAAGATCGGGAAGCAGCTCTGTATGGTGCCTATGACTAAGATTTGTCCCATAGGGATCATTTTTGGACTACTGATTAATGGATGTAATAAACCCAAACCCAATTTGACTAAGATTTATATGATAATTTGGATTGATTTCATAGGGTTCATGGCCGAAAAAAGCTTATATACCAAATTTCATCAAAATATATTCATATTTGCGACCTGCAGTTTGATTACAAGCTTTATATGGACACACAGACGGACGGACGGACGGACATCGTTAAATCGAATCAGATAGTGATTCTGATTCGATCGGTATAATAAAAGATGGGTCTAGGTCAAATATTTTTGGTAGTTACACACAGCAGCACTAAGTCATTATACCCAAACCACATAGTGGTATAGGGTATAAAAATGTCTATTTATTCATATAGAAGTAGCAAACAAATTCAATGGGAGCGTTGGCTTTGCATGGTTTTAGAAGGTTTGGATAAATTTGGCTCATAACTTGTTGTTTTAAGTTTCAAACACGACTTTAGTTTTAATTATATTCATGCAAGAAAATGATTGCTCGCGCGAATATGTCCATCCGATGATAGTCAGCACTCCAAATGCCAATTTCTTCACCTCACTGTAGCAATGTGGAAGACTGTACCATGCGTCGAATATAAGTGCCTTAACTCGCGGAATTTCTTTTAAAGCTGTCCACTTTTGTTGCGTTACGTAATACATTTCTAGACTTACAACTCTTCCAACTTGCTTTTCAACTCTGTAAATTTTCCATTCCAAAAAGCTTTATTTTTAAATCGATCAATTGCATTTCTAGAGATCCAGTATCAATTCCAAATGGCTCAATGTGTATTACGTTATTATATGTGTTGAGATGATTTACTATGAATGCTGGAGTGGTTTTATTGGTTTTTAATGGCTCAAATCTGTCAGCAAATTCATCTTTAATTCTTTTTATAACTGTGCTGAAGTAATTCGTGTCAACAGTTGCACTGGTTTTACCCCGCGATATTGCTTTAGAAATTGAAAATGAAGTAATTTACCGCTCTGAATATTTTCTGCAAAAAGAATATTTCTTCAAAACAAACCAATTCTACCAAAACATAGGCTGGGTTTTCCTTTCCCTATCTACCATAAACTAAAATTTTTGCAACCATTTGTCGTTCTTTAATTCAGGGTGATTAATGCGTTTTTCATTTAGGAACCAATTCAAGCACAAAGCAAAACATTTCAACACCTTACTTTGGAAATTCATCGCACTTTATTGTGAAGAAGGAGATCGGAATACAGAGTCTCCAGTTCATTTAAGAATTTTTTAAACTGACGATGGTATAGTGCTTTAGTTTCATAGTGTCTTATGGAGTAAAATTTAAGAATTTCGTAGTTTATTTTGCTCTGAGGAATCGTTGTTGGCCCTTTATTTCCTGTCATACTTCTGGCTCCATCAGAAACGATTTTATTTAAATCGATCTTATTATCTTCAAGGCACTTTTTCACGGTATTGGACCTTGGGAAGACATAAACATCCAATGTCTGCGTCATCCGAAAGCTTACGACGGGGCCTTGTTATGTACATTCGCGACAATATTGTGTACCAGTATCAGCAACATCTGAACTGTAATGATGCAGAATTTAACTCACTTTGGGTTTAGTTCAAAATCAGGTCACACATTTTGCACTTCGGGTTTCTATATAGAAGCCCAAATGCAGAAAGGGAGCATACCTATAATGGCTTCGACGCCCTTTCTGAATCCATTTCTAGAATCCTAGAGAGTTGCCCGAATAGTGAAATCGTTGTTGCTGGCGATTTTAATATCCATAACTCTACATGGCTTCACCATTCGAGTCAAACAACTCCCGTAGGCCGTTACGTTGAGCTTTTCGCGGCGCATAACCATCTTGCGCAACTAGTGAATCAACCAACTCACATTCCGTGCATTGAAGGGCAACGACAAAATGCTCTCGAACTTTTTCCGCATCTTTTTCGTACTCTGTACTTCAAAGTATTTCAGCACTTTTTATTTATTTATTTACGAAAAGGCTCGTTGGGCTGAGCTCCACGATTTTTTCAAGCATTTCAACTGGAAACTTTGTTTCCTGGATAAAAATGTTGATGCTGCTGCGAAAATGGTGAAAAAAATAATAGTGCTTGGTATGCGATTATTCATTCCATCAAAGCAGATTTTTTCGGCTAAACCAAATCAAAAATTAACCAGACCTGCAGAGATGCAGTCAGATCCAGAGAGGAAGCATTCAGATATTGGCGTGAAAAGTTGCTAATGTCCAACCAATCCCTAAAAAGGGTGCGGCTAATAACCCTGAAAATTACCGTCCAATTGCAATCTGCTCTGCGCTCTCAAAGGCGATGGAGAGCATGATCAATTTCCATCTTGTGAACTACTTAGAGGCCAATTCACTTCTTAATAATCGACAGTATGGCTTCCGTAGAAATCGTTCCACGGGAGACCTGTAAGCTCTACTTTCTGAGCGCTGGAGTCGATCCATTCGCAATTTTGGCGAAAGTAAAGTGGTTGCTCTGGATATTTCCAAGGCATTCGATCGTGTGTCTCACGGTGCATTGATATCAAGGCTATTGCATTTGGGGTCCGTAATGACTTCTCTCGATTTATATCGAGTTTTCTCAGAGACCGAACAATACGTGTTGTTATTGATGGGGTCTCATCTAATGAGTTTCAGCTTAATTCAGGGGTACCCCAAGGTTCCGTTCTTTCTCCTTCTCTTTTCCTTATCTTTCTGAACGACCTTCTTGATCAAACTTTTAATTCTATTTACTCTTTCGCAGATAACAGCAGCATTTGTCATTCATTTTCCTTTAATTGTAGGCCAAGCCTCTTGGAGGTTGGGGGCAGAAGGCAGACAATGAATGACACACTCAATCAAGACCTGTTAACAATCTCCGAGTGGGGTGAAGACTCAATGCTGTATGTTGACCCATAGGGCCATGGAATCAACAATGTCATCTGTATATATGGCTGGTATAGGTATTGAGGAATCGGATACTCTTGATGTTCTAGGCATGAGAATTCAATGTGATGTTCGTTGGAACGAGCATGTTTTTCAAGTGTCGAAAGAAGTTTTCACGTGTCTTGGTTTTCTAAAACGGTGTAACAATTACTTCACTCCTTCTGATCTCCTTAAAATCTATACCACTTACATCCGACCGAAAATGGAATACAACTCCCATATATGGGCAGGAGCTTCAAAGTCTATTTTGGAGCTACTGGACCGTGTACAAAGGGGGCGTTGGCGCTCATCAATGACAGTAGGGTATCCAATTCTATTGACTCATTTGAACACCGTCGGAATGTGGGTTGTGTAGCACTGTTCCATAGATATTACCATGGGAAATGTTCTTCTGAGATTAGCGAACTTATTCCAAGTGCCCGAGTTTCGGTTCGCTCTACCCGCTTCTCTAGTAGATCACATCCATTTGTAGTCTATTGTCCAGTTGACTGCACAACGCATTACAGAGAGAATTCGTTTATCAGTCGAACTAGCCGTATGTGGAATAACCCACAGAGGTCTTTCCTGACAGTTATAATCTAATAAAATTTAAGTCAAATATCCACAAACACTACTCCCTCTTTCCTCCTTCCCGCAACCTATTTTCCTGAAATCAACACAATGCACTGCATTTGTAGGGGGCATCCCCTGAGTGTTGGTTAATATAAAAAAAAAAGTGGCTGAGACAGAATCGGTGCCTAATCCTCGTCAATCGATTCAGAATGATTTTTAAATATTTTTTTTTTATAAAATAAATAATATTTGAGCCGCAGCTTCACTCGGTTAAAAGCGAGTAAAAATGGCTCAGACATAGAATAGGTGCCTAGTACTCGTTCATCGATTCAGAATGATTTTTAAATATTTTTTTTTTTTTGATAAAATAAATAATATTTGCGTATGGAACTAAAGAGCCGCAGTTTCACATCCAAACAGCAGCACGTGGCTCGCGAGCCGGAGGGTGCCGACCCCTGGTATAGTGTATAAGAAAAAATAAAAAGAGCTCATGAGCTTGATTTTAATGGTTGTAACTTGAATGACATTTTATATACTCTATACCACTATATGGTGTGGGTATATGAGTTTGTGCTGATGATTATATTACAAAAAAATATTTCACATTGACCCAACTTTTGTTATACCGATCGACTCAAAATCATTTTTTGAGGCGATTTAGCTATGTCCGTTCTTCTGTCTGTTTGTCCGTCCAACTGTCTGCCGTCCGTCTGTGTGTCCATGTACACCTTTTAATCAAACTGCAGGACGCAATTATGAATATATTTTGACGAAATTTGGTATATAAGCTCCTATCGGCCATGAGATGAACGCTTTTGAAACTGGTGAAAATCTGTGCATGTTCAGACCAAGTACCCATACAAATGATCCCTATAATTTTCTTACTTGTTTTTGTTTGAATTTTTAAAAAATAAAAATCTTTCAAAATTGCACAAAAAATCTCTTTCATACAATAACTCCGAAACTGTTGGGTATACTCGTATAAAAACTTAATATTAGCATAACTTAAAGGCAATTAAAATAAAAATTTGTTGATGTTTCTTATAACAAAGTTTTTCTCAAGTTATGATAAAATCGGTGGAGCATCCTCTTGAAAAGTCACAAATTTTGAAAAAAAATTAAAAAAACACTTATCCATAGAATTTTAAATTTCAACTGTTTTTGTTATTAGAGGACCGTAATCCATCAGAAAAGTATAGTGGTTATCTTTGTTATTTTTTTGCAAAGTGTAATAAGTATCCAGTAAATTATGCTCAGCGCGAGCGATACAATATTTAGCATAATCTAAAGATGAACAAGATTTGGAATATCTTTCAAAAATGCGAAATTTTCTGTTCTTTAACCTCGACAAACCTTTTAAACTCCAAGGACCAGTATGTTCAAAGTTCTGATGGGAAAGAGGAGCTGTGTTAATAAAATTGTTATTGTTTTAAAAATTACTAGCAGATTCCAGCCCTCGAAATTCGAGCGCAAATTCTAGGATATTTCATTTTTTCATTAAATAAAGACCCTAAAATTATGATAATCAATTATAGCCAATTCACAAATCAACACAAAAAACAAACTCATTTTTATTACAAACACATTAACAAATTTAATAGACACACACATCGCATTGTATAATTTTATATATGTGTTAGTAGCAACTTTAAATGTAAATTACTCAAAATAAAGGAAAAAATTTAAAAATCTGTAAATCTGCAAAACGGTTAAAAAGAAATACTTTTCAAGTAATATACGTTTGATCAAAATTGGGATAAAACGGTAGAACAAAACATCAGTCACAAGAAATCGCCTAGCCTATTAATATTATAGATAATTGTCTGTTTTCTTTATGTATTGATTCTTTGAATTACTTTATCTTTAAAACAAATTTCAAAAGAATTCAAATAATTAAAAAAAATTAAGAAAATTTTCGGAATTCCTTTTGTTTTAACAACATCAATACAAAACTGTTTACGAAATTAAATTACTTTATCTTTAAAACAATTTTCAAAAGAATTCAAATAATTAAAAAAAAATTAAGAAAATTTTCGGAATTCCTTTTGTTTTAACAACATCAATACAAAACTGTTTACGAAATTAAATGAAATTTCTAAGAATTTAAAATATGAAGGAACACAAAACATCAATCCTTATCAGCATCAGGTCTTATCACTTCTCAATTAGTATACAAGTAGTCCACAAATACATAGAGTAGAATAGCAGCCGGCTTTGCAAAATATTTTATAATCTCTGGGAACAAATAGAGAAAGAGCGAGTTTACTTAAAAATGTTCTCAATATAAGCCGACTTTAAACTTTGTTTGGTTTTGTTGTCGTATGCAAATCATCTTAAAACGCATTGTTTCATTGTTATAAGAGAGAAACAAGGAAAGAGACAGCGAAAAAGAAAAAATTAGTTTGATAATATTGATCGTGGAGCTTGACAAAAATAATAAAATCACTGACAGCTTGAGTGTAAGATTTAGTGTTCCCAAAACTGTCGTTGAAAGCGTTACTTAAAAAAAATAATATTGTAAAAAAAAAATCCGCAAACGGAAATTCAAAGGTATTTTTTTTAAATAAAAAAAAAATATTTAAATATTCATAATAAAAAGAAAGATTGTACAACTATTAAATTTATCTCATAATCACTGATTGATTTGTATGTTTAAAAAAATATGCAAATTTTTGTGCAAGAAAAAAAAATATTTTATTAATTGGTTGAGTGTATTTTATGTGAGGTTTGACAAATCTTTGTAGATTTGTATTGTTATCTCTAAAGCCGTATTGTTTTAAAACTGGTATCATTTCTTTGTTTATTTTACACTTAATAATCAGTGTTTTATCGTAAGTATGTATAAAGAGCTTTGAAAGAATGAATTGCATAACATAACTTAAAAATTTTTAAATTGTTATTTAGCTTTATTTATGCAAAAAAGTTATTTAATATACTAATGTGGTAAATTTCGATTTTAATGAGTGTTTGAAATTTTGCTCGATTATATGTGTATTATATTTTAAATCCTCTAACAAAGATAAAAAATGCTAAAATACGTATTTATTAAATTTCGAAAATAATCGAAAGTATTTTGAACAAGTAAGATTTTCATGATTTTCAGAAAAGGTCTCAGGTCGAGAAAGGTTTAGAATTTAATCATTGTGAGTAAAATATTTAACGGGCATAGAAAATAAGCTTAAACTTAATTTGAGTAAGATTATATTAAACTATATAGCAGATATGATTATTGTATGGGAACTCTAGTTTCGATCATGATCATATTTACTGACCGCAGTATCTTAATAATCTTCAAACAGACATACATACATACATATAATATCTCGTATGGGTAAAAAATACGGAAAAACACCAAATATTAAATATTAAAAAAAAATGTATAAACAAATCATTTTTGTATTAATTTTTATTTATATATTAGATGCAATATTAGACTAAATTTTGCAACAAAAACATTGATCCCTAGCGATTTGCCTTTCGAATTTTTTTATGTTACATCAGCCGCGGATCTCTGAGTTCCGCTCGTATCTATGGTTTTTTTGCCCTTTTTTATTTTCTGAATGAGGAAATCTACTTTGTTTGTTCGGGATCCATTTCTATACAGACCTTCTGTTTAAGTTTGCCCAAAAAGTTTCAATGGGTTTAATTTGGGGAAGGTTTAGAGGGTTGTTATCTTTCGGCATTTGATTTGATTTGATTTTTCAGCGATTTAAGTTTTCCATAGTTGTTGTAGCGTAGTGGGACGACGCTAAGTCTGGCCAGAGAACTATATTTTCATTTTCCTGGTATCTTTAAAATTCTGGAATACACTTTTCATTATAAACGTTTGCATTTACAGCAAATCTACCCTTGAAAAATATTGATTTACTGACACCACGCCCACTAATTACCAACCACATTAAAACCTTTCTTGGAAATTGGTGTTACATATATACATTAGAGCGGTCCTTGAAAAAATTAAAATGCGATTTTTGGTATAGCCGGGGTCCAGTTTGTTACCTTTCGATATAAAACTAATAAATGTGAAGTTTGGGGGCAATCGGATAAAGAAAAGTCACACCGGAAATCGATTGAAAATTTGAATGAATTTTCTATTTTCGATAAGTTTTACAACTGGTTCTAATGCATCTAGACAAACATTTTTCATTTCTCTTCTAGTGGAACTTTTGAGTGAAAAAATGCTAATGCCACTTATTCGTCCAAATACCACAAATGCTGTTCCATTTTTTTAACAACTCTTGAGAAACTGACTAATCTATTTCTATTTTATTGCATTTTCGCATACAAACCAATCCTTTATATAAAGGCGAATGATAAAAATACAAACATTTCTTATGCCTTCCAACTCTGAATTTGTAAGATTAAACTGTTGACGGAATAAATAAATTTTTAACGAGTAAATCGCTTTAGACAACCATCTGGCATGGCTGGTTCGGCCAGGTGCTCGAATTTGTTCTCCTTCGCCACCAAGAAAATGTAATACGAGTTGTAAAAACTCTTTATAGTCCATATAGAATCATACAAAAAACATCATCCTTCATGTACAGTCAAGTCAAGTTTAAATCAACAATTTTGAGTTGTAGTTCAAAAATGTTCATATTTTATTTAGAAACATATATATGGTTTTTAAAAATAATATATTTTTATAATAAAATTGGTTACAAGTTGTTTAAATTTATATTCGCGAGCAATAAGCAGACAATTGCACAAGAGATATAACACAATGGATAATTTTGATCCCAGGAGCACTCAAGGGTTAAATAACTAAAAATTAACCGAATTATTTTTCTTAATTTTAAATAGTGGTTTCATCGAGTTTAATAGAAAAACTCGTTTTCGGTCATTTTTATTTAAAAATATCTTAAAATCCAAAGCTGCCCTTGACAAATAATGGGTTAACGTTCTCGGATTTATCCCAAATTTTAGGAACGGAAGTTCTACATATTTGGTTGTTATATTTTAAGCATCGCATCTAAAAATTCAACAGCACTTAAAAAATATTTGAATTTTTTGAATAAATTGTCTTTTATTAGCTTGGGGTCATATGTGACCCCAATTCAAAAACGGTTAATGGGGTCATATTATTTTTTTCCGAAAACCTAGGCTATTAAGATGAAATATAATATTTAAAAGAAGAAAAGTGATGAATTTTTGATACAAAGTATTTAAAAAGAGTACATTTACAGAATATTTTACAAAAATCCCATTTTTCTCGAAATCCGCAAAAATAAAATCCTTGTCAAAAAAATTCTGGCGCAGGGATTTACTTAAAAATTCACACAGTTAATCTGTAACATGTACTTAATGAATCCTTAAAGTGCCACATCAATTTTTTTAAATTTTTTTTAAGAACATTTTTTAAAACTTGAAAAAGGAGTTTTCAAAATTTTCTCAAAAAAATTTTCCATTTTCGGTCTCAATGCGCAATAGGTTAACAACGTGGTAATAAAACAATACTTCATATCTGATTACTTATAAGTATAGAGACAAAAAAAAAAAAAAATTATGGCTCTAATCAATTTCTCCAAGCTAAAAAAAATTCTATAAAATTTCATGATCTAGTTTTTTTCGGCACAAAAGTGGTCTGGGGCATTTGCTATTTCTTGGCGAATTTTTATTCAATTTTGAATTTTTATAGCTCTTTGAATATATAATTTAATACTGATCCCGATTCTTACAACAACTTGTCGGGAAAATTGAGCTATAGAATGACATTTTCGTAAAATCTCAAAAAAGTCATATTTTTCCCATATCAACACACTTGAAATTTTCAATCGATTTCCGGCGCGACTTTTCTTTATCCGATTGCCCCAAACTTCACATTTATTAGTTTTATATGGAAAGGTAACAAACTGGACCCCGCCTATACACAAAATCGCATTTTAATTTTTTCAAGGACCACTCTAATATACATACTTGGATGTTTTGGGAGCTTCATGCTCAGAAGACTCAGAGTAATACTTTTCTCATCATCCATTACATATTTGTATTCAGTAGTTGCAGAGCAGTAATTTTGCTGTTGTTGTTTTTTCTCTTCTGAACTCCCATAGACTCCAGATATCTCTTAACTCTATTTTTGTGACATTGATATTTGACGGATTTTTATACCCTATACCACTATAACCTAGACCCATCTTTTATTATACCGATCGAATCAGAATCACTATCTGATTCGATTTAACGATGTCCGTCCGTCCGTCCGTCCGTCTGTGTGTCCATGTAAAGCTTGTAATTAAACTGCAGGTCGCAAATATGAATATATTTTGATGAAATTTGGTATATAAGCCATAGGATGAACGCTATTGAAATTGGTGAGAATCGGTCCATGTTCAGACCTAGCCCCCATACAAATGACCCCTATGAAATCAACATAAATTGCCATAAGATCCAAATTATCATATAAATCTTAGTCAAATTGGGTTTGTATGTGTTTATTACATCCATTAATCAGTAGTCCAAAAATGATCTCTATGGGACAACTCTTAGTCATAGGCCCCATATAGTGCTGCTTCCCGATCTTCACCTAAATCTATCAAAAAACAAAAATATTGCACTGATTCTTCTCAAATTTTTTTTGTATATATTTTTGCAAAATACAAGAGACTTTACCAAACATGGTCAGGATCGGTCCATTTTTGGGCTTAGTCCCCATATAGATATATCATCCGATAAGAACTTTTTTATATCTGCAGCCAAAAAAAATGAATAAAAATCCCACTCAAATTTGATTTATGCTTATTTTCTATATCCAGGTAGTTGGGCCTGAGAGATAGGGTCTCTAAACGCATGGTATAGGGTGTCGTATAGTCGGTCTAGACCGACTATAATTTTCTTTCTTGTTTTTTTTTTTTAAATTTGCAAATCAGAGCCCATTTACACTATGATAAAAAAGACATATAACATCCGCATACATGTACAGTTTCCCAGACAAACCGAGATTTTGAATATCATTAAGATATATGGTGAATAGCAGTGTTCCTAAAACGCTTCCTTCAGGCACCCCATATTCAACTAGACTGGTTCTACTTTTATAATTTTCTATACCAACGTATTATTTACGATTTCTTAAATAATTTTCCAATAAACCTAATGCCGCTCTACCAATACCATAATATTTCAACTTTTAAGCTAATATTTTATGGTCTACTGAATCAAAAGCTTTAGAAATGTCATAAAAATGCCAGCTACACCATTGTAACGACTAACCAAGTCTTGGCAAATATTGTTAACCACAATATTAAAAATTCAGGATTTTTCAACTTAAACCTTAATAACTTGAGAAACATGTTATATTTGTGCGTAAAATTAAATAGGCCTTCAAAACATCTTTAATAGTATCACAGTGTAAATGTACATAATTTTACGTAGCAACTTCAAAGGAGAATTGGAAAAATTTCATGAAAAATTTCGTAATGTAAATGGGCAATTTTTTCAATTCTCTTTTGAAGTTGCTACCTAAATTCATATATATACATTTACTGTGTGAATTTGCCTGCAACTTGACATTTTATCGGATAATCTTTAGTTGTTCATTCGCAACTACACAAAAATACATACAAAAAAAAATATTTAAAATTTTTACAATATTTAATTATTACTAGCAGATTCCAGCCCTCGAAATTCGAGCGCAAATTCTAGGAAATTTTATTTTTTCATTAAATAAAGACCCTAAAAGTATGGTAATCAATTATAGCCAATTCACAAATAGAAACAAAAAACAAACTCATTTTTATTACAAACACATTAATAAATTTAATAGACACACACATAGCATTGTATAATTTTATGTATGTGTTAGTAGCAACTTTAAATGCAAATTACTCACAATAAAGGAAAAAATTTAAAAATCTGTAAATCTGCAAAACGATTAAAAAGAAATACATTTCAAATAATATACGTTTGATAAAAATTGGGATAAAACGGTAGAACAAAACATCAGTCACAATAAATCTCCTAGCCTATTAATATTATAAATTGTACAATAGAAATGGTAGATTTAAACGTGAATATACATATTTCGTGTATTGACATTTTTAATACTAATTTATTAATGATGGACCTATTAATATTTTCTAATAAACAAGTTGATATTATATTTGTTTGAAATTTTGTTATTGTAAATAACATACATATTTTTTTGCCCATACGTTATTTGTTTGTATACGAGTATTTGATGACAGATTTAAGTGAATATCTAGAAAACTATTCATTTATTTGAGATTATACAATTTAATATGCACCTATTAAAGAAAGTTGTAAGTATTATATATGGGATTATCGGGGCTTTCTTCGTACCAAAATGTTCTATTTAGTTTAGAATATTTTGCAGATTTTGGCAGGTTTGTTTTTCCTTCAATTAATACAATCAATAATTTTACTTAAGCAAATGGAATCCTCAATTTCGTACTGAAAGAATGATCCAGTTCCCTAGGCAGTCAGGCAGTAATCGCGATATCAGTGCGATGAGTTAAAATAAGTGGTATATATATGTAACTCTCTCACTCTATAACGCAATGACAACTACATACATGAATTGAGATATTTTTTTTTTTCAAACATGAATTCATAATTTGCTGTTCTGTTTGTATTTGGATTTAAATTACGACGTTATTGTCCACATCAATTTGAACTGTTCATTATTGATGTCTGTTTAAACAAATGCCGATTTTTATGCAGCAGTGGTTTTCTTAATTAGTTTTCAATTTCTTAATTTGTATTTTAAAAGTAAAACAGCTAACGTACGAGTAAAAAACAGCAATACATAAATACCTCTGGTATGGTAATTGTTGTTTGTTTTATCTAATTGAAATTTAAGAATTCTGAGAATATACATATCTTAATTTTTACTGCTTCCAATAATTAGTACTAGAATTTCCTACATCAATTTTTGGCGTTGAGATATTCTGTGTAAGATTTATTTATGTATGTATGTAACGTTATATACATAAATATTTCTTTAACTTATGCCGTTTTCTTTTCGAAAAGTGTATTTTTTTATATATTCTGAATTTAGTGCAACCTTATTTTATACATCAATCGAAAGGTCTCAAAGTCAAGCCCTCATAAATTGCAAAAAATTGCAGCCATTGACTGCTTTCAGGTCATAGTGTTTGAATATTTCCCCATTGTTCCCCTTTTTTGAATATATTCATCATATGAGTTCAAAGAGGATAATAATCAAAAATTTTTTGCATTTTATGAACACAGCACTTTGAGACCTTTCGATTAATGTGAAAGATAAGGTTACTCTTAATCAAGAATATATAAAAAATACACTTTTCGAAAAAAGTGCAAATAAAATGCGACATTTTCTGTCAGAAAAGAAAACGGCATTAGTTAAAATAATATAAAATTTTCTTTGACACAAACACCGTATTATCAAATATATCGATAAGTTCATACCAGAATCTATCGTATCGATCAATTTTTCTGAAACAGACTGCCCTAGGAAAATATCTAAGAATTGGAAAAATTTAATCATAAATTGAGGACTTCAAAGAGGGCATTTGACACATTAAATCATCATTCAAATCAACATTTTCTAATAACAAATATTTTTAAAAAACAAATAACTTTTTTATCAATTCATGTTCTAAAAAATTTGATTTTATTTTTTTGCAAGTGAGTTTGTTATTGAATAATTTTTGGAAAAACTTATTTCCGCATTAGGATTAGATTTATAGTTTACAAAGTAAAGGTTGTAGACGAAAGAAATTTACATATTATTTTGTTTATAAATTAAATACTAACATCATTAAACATTTTAGTAACATCACAAACTAACAAGGTAATTCCAAATAAAATGAAATTAAAATCAGGATTCATTATGGGATGAAGAATTTTTGAAATTAAAATCAGGATTCGTTATGATATAAAGCATTTTTTTGGGATCATAAACGCAAGATTTAATTTGAGCAAAATTTTAGACTAACAAAGCAAACTTTATAAGTTTGAGTTTTTCACTTCTACAGCAGAAAACAAATATTTGTAAAAGAAAAGTTTGTAAACTATGCGGAATCAAATTCTCTGGAACCTGGCCCTACAAAACGTAGGCAAATATGAAGAAAGAGAGAGAGAGACAGAGAGACGGGAAAGGATCTCAAAATATCGGTGCTACCTCCACAGGTTAAGTCGGATTACTTCAAGATATTGTGTGGATAACATTGATAAATCATTTAGAAAACATTCTTTAGTTACAGCGCAAAAAGCTGAAAGTCAAATGATTAAAAACTGGGAGTTGTTAAAAATCTACCTTGACGTACGAGGTTGGACCCAGAACGTTTCGACCTGACGTATACAGCGCAGCAGTAGTTTGAAAATACTTTGGCGAAAAGTGACACCTTATACAATATATGTTTTAAGTTTCAAGGCGCCACGTTGCTCAGAACTAAATGAACTAAGTGAACTTGACAAAATTGGTTGTCGTTATGTTGTAATTCAAATCTTGCATTTGAAAGGTCTCAGTTCAAACAATATTAAAGCAGTGTTAGATTCTACTCTGAAGGAGTCTGCTCCTTCGTTTAAACGAGTTTTAACGAGGCTGTAAGAGCTGCTAAGATGAACAGCGTATTGATCGAACAATTGAGGTGCCCACGATAGAAACGGTTAAGAAAATTCACAAATTGGTATTGGCTTATCGTAGGCTGAAGGTGCATGAGCTGGCTGAAATGTTATATATCGCTATGCTCATAATAGAACAAAAACCTGCGTCGTGAAAATGATTTTAATATACACACAGAAAAAATATTTTCCAACCGAATTGTTATAAAGTGGAACAACTGTATTTTCGATTGTACCAACATAAATTTAATATCATCCGAAAATTTTCTATTATGATAAAAATCGGTTATTAGCGTTATCGTAATTCGGTTGGCAAAAAATTCGGTAGCCACAATGAGTCTGTTTTCTGTGTATAGTGTTTAGCGATTTTTAACCGCAATTAAGCCGAGTTTTTGCGTCGAATCGTAACCATGGATGAGACATGGGTCCACCACTTTACAACTGAGACAAAGGAACAGTCAAAACAGTGGACTTAAAGAAGGCGAATACAGTTCCATCTGCAGGCAAGGTTTTTTGGAATGCGCGTGGAATAATTTTTATTGATAATTCCCAAAAAGGAAAAACAATCAACGGCGAGTATTAAGCTAACTTATTTCAGCGTTTAAGTGATGAAATTCAGGAAAAAAGACCGCCTTTGGCGAAAAAGAAAGTGTTATTTCAATGCACCACTTCACACATCCACTATTGTAATGGCCAAAATCCATGAATTAAAGTTCGAATTGCTTCTTCGGTTTATTTTCTATTTCCAAACTTGAAAAAAATGGCTTGGTGGTAAAAGATTTGCCCACAATGAACAGCTGGAGTCTGAGGTTGATGGATATTTTAAGGAGCTATATACTTCTTACTATAAACAGTGTATCGAAGCTATTGATTATCGCTCGGACAACTATGTCGAGCTAAAAGAAGATTATGTTGAGAAATAAAGAAAATTTGTCATGTTTTCTTTTCAGGTCAGGTTGCTTCGGGGACCGCCCTCTTATAATTCATCGTATATTATGACATATCTTATAAAATTGTTATTTTTCTCTTCTTTGCCCTTTTATCCTGTTCGTAATTTCTGTTTTGTATTTTTCAACTGCATATAATTTCAGATAACATTTTTTTAATAAATTTTTGTAAATTTTTCATCAGTTTTTTGTAAAATAAGATACGGTTAGGTTTTCGTAACAAATCACTTTTTATAATTTTTGCTTATTTTCAATCAACAAATCTAGAAAGCCGTCCAGATCCCGATTTTTATATCCGTATTTTGGGTATTTCGAAATCGGATGAAGACATTTCTGGGGCTTACCAGATGCCATGATAAACAAGTAAGAAATTATAGTCGGTCTAGACCGACTATACCATGGTTTAGAGACCCTATCTCTTCGGTCCAACTAATTCGATATAGAAAATAAGCATAAACCAAATTTGAGTGGCATTGTTATTAATTTTTTTGGCTGCAGATATGAAAAAAGTTCATATCGGATGCTATATTTGTATGGGGACTAGGTCGAAATATGGACCGATCCTGACCATATTTGGTAAAATCACTTATATTTTGAAAAAATATATACAAACCAAATTTGAGAAAAATCTGTGCAATATTTTTGTTTTTTGATAAATTTAAGTGAAGATCGGGAAGCAGCTCTATGTGGGGCCTATGATTAAGAATTGTCCTATAGGAATTATTTTTGGACTACTGATTAGTGGATATAATAAACACATACAAACCTGATTTGACTGAGATCTATATGATAATTTGGGTCTTATGGCAATTTATGTCGATTTCATGTGGGTCATTTGTATTGGGACTAAGTCTGAACATAGACAGAATTTCACCAATTTCAATAGCGTTCATACCAAATTTCATCAAAATATATTCATATTCATATGGTTTGGGTATAATGACTTTGTGCTGCTGTTTATAACTACCAAAAATATTTGACATAGACCCATCTCTTATTATACCGATCGACACAAAATTACTCTCTGAGTCGATTTAGTGATGTCCGTCCGTCCGTCCGTCTGTGTGTCCACGTAAACCTTGTAATCAAACTACAGGTCGCAAATATGAATATATTTTGATAAAATTTGGCATATAAGTTTTTATCGGGCATAGGATGAAAGCTATTGAAATTGGTGAAATTCGGTTCATGTTCAGGCCTAGTCCCCATACAAATGATCCCTATGAAATCGACATAAATTGCCGTAATATCCAAATTATCATATAGATCTTAGTCAAATTGGGTTTGCATGTGTTTATTATATCCATTAATCAGTAGTCCAAAAATAATCCCTTTAGGACAATTCTTAGTCAAAGGCCACATATAGAGCTGCTTCCCGATCTTCACTTAATTCTATAATTTCCTACTAGTGTTTATTTATTTTATTTTTTTTTTTAATTTTGATACTGTCTCCATGAGCGATCACTTTCAACTTAAAACCTGTTTGTTCTCATATAGTTGAGAGATGAAAAGTAATGGGGATATTTCAGTTTGAAAATGTAAAATTTTTTCCGTTTCCGTTTCCAATTCCCAATTCCAATTTGAAAATACGATGTAATAAAATTGTTGTAGGTGTAAAAAAACTTGAATTAATATTGTGAGGATTTAGAATAAAATTTAATTTATTATTTTTTTTTTTTAATTGTAAAAATGTTCATTCAATTGTCCAAAAAATATTTGTTATTATTGCAGCAGAAATCCTTAAGTAATACTGATTCTGTTATACGTGTACATTCAATAGAAATACAACTTTTAATCTTTTATTATTCTATATGAGTTGTCTGTATATAATTCAAATTCTTATCTATTTTACTTGTTGTTTCTATTATCAAAGGTTAGGAACTTTAGGAGGGCACGGACTCATTTCATTATAACAATTCCTAAAAAAAAGAAAAAAACAAACTAAGTTTTAAATTGAATGATGCCATAGATTTCTAACAACTTAATGGAAATTGTTTAAAAATATATTAGTGCGCTTACCCGCTATTGTTGAATATTTTACAATATTTTGTTATATAATGTAAAGTATTGAAAATTTTCGAATTGCTGTAAAAAAGTAACAAACAGACGTAATGATCGATATAACAACAAAAAAAAAAAAACAAGTGAGAAAATTATAGTCGGTCTAGACCGACTACACGATATCCTATACCATGGTTTAGAGACCTTATCTCTTCGGTCCAGATATAGAAAATAAGCATAAACCAAATTTGAGTGCAGATATAAAAAAGTTAATATCGGGTGACGTACTTATATGGGGACTAGGTCGAAAAATGGACCGATCTTGACCATATATACAAAAATATATACAACCAAATTTCAGAAAAAACTGTGCAATATTTTTGTTTTTTGAAAGATTTAAGTGAAGATCGGGAGGCAGCTCTTTATGGGGCCTATGACTAAGAATTGTCCTATAGGGAATATTTTTGGACTACTGATTAATAGATATAATAAACACTTACTAACCTAATTTGACTGAGATCTATATTAAATTTGGATCTTATGGCAAACTATGTCGATTTAGTAGGGTCACTTGTATGGGGACTAGGTCTGAACATGGACCGAATTTCACCAATTTCAATAGCGTTCATCCTATGGCCGATGAAAGCTTATATACCAAATTTCATCAAAATATATTCATATTTGCGACCTGTAGTTTGATTAAAAAGTTTACATGGACACATAGACCGACTATACGATACCCTATACCATGCGTTTAGAGACCCTATCTCTCAGGCCCAACAAACTGGATATAGAAAATAAGCATAAACCAAATTTGAGTGGGATTTTTATTAATTTTTTTGGCTGCAGATATGAAAAAGTTCATATCGGATGCTATATCTATATGGGGACTAGGCCCATAAATGGAGCGATCCTGACCATGTTTGGTAAAGTCTCTTGTACTTTGCAGAAATATATAAAAAAAAAAAAAATTTGGGAAGAATCAGTGCAATATTTTTGTTTTTTGATAGATTTAAGTGATGATCGGGAAGCAGCTCTATATGGGGCCTATGACTAAGAGTTGTCCCATAGCTATCATTTTTGGACTACTGATTAATGGATATAATAAACACATACAAACCCAATTTGACTAAGATTTATACGATAATTTGTATCTTATGGCAATTTATGTTGATTTCATAGGGGTCATTTGTATGGGGGTTAGGTCTAAACATGGACCGATTCTCACCAATTCCAATAGCGTTCATCCCATGGCCGATAAAGTTCATCAAAATATATTCATATTTGCGACCTGCAGTTTGATTACAAGCTTTACATGGACACACAGACGGACGGACGGACGGACATCGTTTAATCGAATCATATAGTGATTCTGATTTGATCGGTATAATAAAAGATGGGTCTAGGTCAAATATTTTTGGTAGTTACAAACAGCAGCACAAAGTCATTATACCGAAACCACATAGTGGTATAGGGTATAAAAACAGAAATATATCCTTAACAGTAATGAATTTAATGTTAATTAAAGAAGGAAGCAAATTAAAAGCTATTATTTAGAACTACTTTTATTAGGATTTCTTGATACCTTCACCAGTTAAAACTTTTAATCTTTCAATATATTTCTTTTTTACACCCAGAAAACAGATTTGTTGTGGCTACCAAATTTATTGCCAACCGGATTGCGATAAAGTTAATAACACCGAAATTTAAGCACCTACAATTCTATTGTAAATATTTTATCACAATATTGCTATAAAATTTCTGTTGATACAATCTAAAACTCAGTTGTTAAAATTTAGAACAATTCGGTTAGCGATTTATTTTATGTGCGTCCCAATTAATCTTGATTTCTCGATATGAAATATGATTTTTATTTTCCAAATTACAATTTGAATTTATCGATTTCAATTTTATATGATTCATATTTAAAAAAAAGTTTATTCATTTTTATATTGCCACTTTGGAAATAATGGAAAAGTTATTAATAATTTACAACATAACAAACTCGTATATCTATAATATTAATAGGCTAGGCGATTTCTTGTGACCGATGTTTTGTTCTACCATTTTATCCCGATTTTGACCAAACGTATATTATGTGAAAGCTATTTCTTTTTAGCCGTTTTGCAGATTTACAGATTTTTATATTTTTACCTTTATTCTAAGTAAATTGCATATAAAATTTCTACTAACACATACATAAAATTATACATATGCGTGTGTTTTATTAAATTTGTGAATGTGTTTGTTAATGAGTTTGTTATCTTCATTCACAATAATAATAAACCATAAAAGTGTTGGTTTGCGAATTGGCCAAACTGAAAAATAAAGCTGCCTAGAAATTGCACTCGAATTTCGGGTGCTGGAATCTGCTAGTATTGTAATAAAATTGTGAGTGCTCGACTTTTTGGAACCTTTTTTTTTATGTGTTGAAAAATACCAAATGTACAATCATTTATCATAAGATTAGTTGATTCCTTTTAAAAGAAGCCAAGTTTTTAGTCTTTTAAAGTGAACTATTTTTGCTACTTAAATCTTTTAAGAATTCAACTCGAAATATAAAGTCTTTCTAAGATTAAACAACTTAATAAATTTAGGAATTCATGCAACGTTTTATTAATGTATTTGAGTGAGATCATAAACGTAAAAAAAAATAGCAATGACTTCTTTTTAAACTCTTTCTTTTTACTCATACTCTCTGTCTGTCTGTCTGTCGTGGGGCAACCCCATTCCCCCTTATCCAATTGATTTGAAACTTGGCCCATAGTCTTGTTGTAACTATAGATTAATTTTTTGGTTGTCACGTACAGTCACGCATAGTCTCGCATAGTCACGGAGTGATTTAAAACCCATTTCTCCTTATCCGATCGATCTGAAATTTGGCTGATAGACTTGCTGTGAAAAAAGATTAACTTTGACATAGTCACGCATAGTCACGCACAGTCACGGAGAAATTAAAACCTCATATTCCCTTATCCGATAGATCTGAAACTTTGTCCATAGACTTGTTGTGACCAAAGATAAATTTTAAAATAGTCACGCAGAGTCACGCACAGTTATGGATAGATTCGAAACTCATATGCATAAGGAAAGAAAGAGTTTTAATAAAAACTTTGTTTTTATTATGGGTTCGATTATTAGAATATACGAGTATATCGCTTTGAAATTAATAGAATTAATTCCATTTAAAGAACTTTATAAAATTAATTAATAAAATTAATTAATCGAATTTTAATACAAAGCGAAAAGTTTCATTTGAAATAATTGCAAAATCTTTGTAAAAGTTTATCGAATAAAAAGGTTATTTTACTTTGTATTTTTCTTAGTACAAATATAAATAAAGTATTAAATAAAGCAAAATAAACTAATTACCTATATTTTTGAGTATGTTTAAAGTCTAAGATATTTTTTGAAAATATTTTTTCACATTGTGTTAACAAGCAATAAAAATGTTACATACAAACTGAGAAAATAATTTTTGCTGTATATATTTATTACATCATAAATAAGCGGTGCACTTGAAAATTGCAATAAAGGTCAAATTTAAGTGAGTTAAAAACAAGTAAGAAAATTATAGTCGGTCTAGACCGACTATACGATATCCTATACCATGCGTTTAGAAACCCTATCTCTTAGGCCCAACTAACTGGACATTGAAAATAAGCAAAAACCAAATTTGAGTGGGATTTTTATTAATTTTTTTGGCTGCAGATATGAAAAAGTTTATATCGGATGCTATATCTATAAAGGGACTAGGTCCAAAAATGGACCGATCCTGATCATGTTTGGTAAAGTCTCTTGTATTTTGCAAAAATATGTACAAACAAAATTTGAGAAGAATCAGTGCAATATTTTTGTTTTTTAATAGTTTTAGGTGAAGATCGGGAAGCAGCTCTATATGGGGTCAAAGGGATCATTTTTGGACTACTCATTAGTGGATGTAATGAACGCATACAAACCCAATTTGAGTAAGATCTATATGACAATTTGGATCTTATGGCAATTTATGTCGATTTCATATGGGTAATTTGTATGGGGGCTAGGTCTGAACATGGACCGATTCTCACCAATTTCAATAGCGTTCATCCCATGGCCGATAAAAGCTTATATACCAAATTTCAGCAAAATATATTCATATTTGCGACCTGCAGTTTGATTACAAGCTTTACATGGACACACAGACGGACGGACGGACATTGTTAAATCAACTCAGAAAGTGATTCTGATTCGATCGGTATAATTAAAGATGGGTCTAGGTCAAATATTTTTGGTTGTTACAAACAGCAGCACAAAGTCATTATACCCAAACCACATAGTGGCATAGGGTATAAATATGGATATGTAAAAAAAAAAAAAAAATACAAGCTGCGAAATAAAAAAACAAGTAAGAAAATTATAGTCGGTCTAGACCGACTATACGATACCCTATACCATGCGTTTAGAGACCCTATCTCTCAGGCCCAACTAACTGGATATAGGAAATAAGCATAAACTAAATTTGAGTGGGATTTTTATTAATTTTTTCGGCTGCAGATATGAAAAAGTTCATATCGGATGCTATATCTATATGGGGACTAGGTCCAAAAATGGACCGATCCTGACCATGTTTGGTAAAGTCTCTTGTATTTTGCAAAAACATATACAAACAAAATTTGAGAAGAATCAGTGCAATATTTTTGATTTTTGATAGATTTAAGTGAAGATCGGGAAGCAGCTCTATATGGGGCCTATGACTAAGAGTTGTCCAATAGGTATAATTTTTGGACTACTGATTAATGGATGTAATATATACATACAAACCCAATTTGACTAAGATGTGTATGATAATTTGGATCTTATAGCAATATATGTTGATTTCATAGGGGTCATTTGTATGGGGGCTAGGTCTGAACATGGACCGATTCTCACCAATTTCAATAGCGTTCATCCCATGGCCGACAAAAGATCAAATACCAAATTTCACCAAAACATATTCATATTTGCGACCTGCAGTTTGATTACAAGCTTTACATGGACACACAGACGGACGGACGGACGGACGGACGGACGGACGGACATCGTTAAATCGAATCAGATAGTGATTCTGATTCGATCGGTATAATTAAAGATGGGTGTAGGTCAAATATTTTTGGTTGTTACAAACAGCAGCACAAAGTCATTATACCCAAACCACATAGTGGTATAGGGTATAAAAAACAAGCAAGAAAGGTTTAGCGGCTTGAGTCGGCTTTAGAGTACTCCATAGAACCAAATGTGTTTCAATCTCCATAATACTAGTTAATGCATAATTGTTTATGCATAAGAATCATTTGGAAGTGATCATGTTTTTGTAGAGACTACGTCCTAGAGGACTACGTCCTAAATTGTTTTATTTCTGCATAATTATTAATTTATATAAAATAAAATAAATAGATACCCAGCAAAACTTTCCATTACATGTAATGAGCTTTAGAATAAGAAATCAAAAGTGTTCAGTAGTTACATTTCCATTACGAAACCCATTTCTTTAACATGGGGTGTCATTGGAGGAAAGGCCTTACCGGCACCTTACTAGGTACTAATACAAATAACTAGTTACTTTATAGATAACAAGAAGGGTTTTGAGTAATTTGTTACATGTAGGGAGTAAAGTAATTTTCTGTAGAAACAACACATTGACACCGCACAATCTGTTGTAAATAATGTAATGTAAAACTTAACAGCTTTTGCTGCGTTTTTTGTCAAATGATGACTATCGCCGCGAAATAGTTTGTTTTATTAAATTTAACTCATTATTTATAGTTTTTACTAATACAAACAGTGGTCATTACCCGTAAGTATATACATAAATCATTATCAGGAAGTCCTTACATTTAGCTTGAAATTATTCAAAAGATATGGGGTTAACATTACCAAGTAATGCAACGGTAATAACTAATCATTACCAAGGTTTTGCTGGGTAGTATCATTTATTACATAGTTTCGACTTCATACATAGCAGATGCCTAAGTATACATATAAAAATCTAAAAGAGGTTTCTCTTAATAAAACATTGTAAAAACAAAAACCAAAAATCGCTTAAAGAAAAAATAAATTTTATTTTCAAAAGATTTTTTTTTACAAAATCAAACTAATTTAACCAATTTTGTTTATACATAAAATAATTTTATAAAATAATTGTATTTTAATTCATATTTATATTC
Source organism: Cordilura impudica (assembly GCA_963682025.1). Classification (NCBI taxonomy): domain Eukaryota; kingdom Metazoa; phylum Arthropoda; class Insecta; order Diptera; family Scathophagidae; genus Cordilura; species Cordilura impudica. Next base: position 152,303,349 of record OY821517.1, read on the forward strand.
GCGAGCAATAAGCAGATAATTGCACCAAAGATATATCACAATGGATTATTTTGATCCTAGGAGCACTGAAGGGTTAAATAAATACAAAATTAACCGAATTAATTTTCTTAAATTCGAAATAGTGGTTTCATGGAATTTAATAGAAAAACTCGTTTTCGGTGATCTTTATTTAAAAATATCTTAAAATCCAAAGCTGGCCTTGGCAAATAATGGGTTAACGTTCTCGGATTTATCCCAAATTTTTGGGAATAGAAGTTCTACACATTTGGTAATTATATATTGAGTGCTGCATCTAAAAATTCAACAGCGCTTACAAAATATTTGCATTTTTTGAATAAATTGTCTTTTATTAGCTTGGGGTCATATGTGACCCCAATTGCATAAGGGTTAATGGCGTCATATTTTTTTTCGAAACCCTAGGCTATTAAGATAAAATATAAAATTAAAAAGTAGAAAAGTGATGAATTTTTGATACAAAGTATTTAGAAAGAGTACATTTACAGAATTTTTTACAAAAATCCCATTTTCTCGAAATCCGCAAAAATAAAATCTTTGTCAAAAAAATTCTGGCCTAGGGATTTACCTAAAAATTTACACAGTTAATCTCTGACATGTATTTAATAAAACCTTAGAGTGCCAGATTCTTTTTTTAAAATTTTTTTTAAGAAAATTTTTTAAAACTTGAAAAAGGAGTTTTCAAAATTTAATCAAACAAATTTCCCATTTTCGGTCTCAATGCGTAATAGGTTATCAAAGTGGTCATAAAACAATACTTCATATCTGATTACTTATAAGTATAGAGACAAAAAAAAAAAAATTATGGCTCTAATCAATTTCTCCAAGCTAAAAAAAATTCTATAAAATTTCATGATCTAGTTTTTTTCGGCACAAAAGTGGTCTGGGGCATTTGCTATTTCTTGGCGAATTTTTATTCAATTTTGAATTTTTATAGCTCTTTGAATAGATAATTTAATACTGATCCCGATTCTTACAACAACTTGTCGGAAAAATTAAGCTAAAGAACGAAAAAGTCTTATTTTCCCCATATAAACACACTTGAAATTTTCAATCGATTTCCGGCGCGACTTTTCTTTATACGATTGTCCCCAAACTTCACATTTATTAGTTTTATATGGCAATGTAACAAACTGGACCCCGCCTATCCCCAAAATCGCATTTTCATTTTTTAAGAACCACTCTAATGTATATATAGAATTCCTTATTACTTTAAATATAATAAAATAAATTAAAAACAGTAAGAAAATTATACCCAGCATAGACCGACTATACGATTCCCTGTACCATGTATTTAGAGAAAGGGTCTTCCGTTCCACTAATTGAATATAGAAAATAATAAACTAAATTTGAGTGGGATTTTATTAACTTTTTTGCCTGCAGATATGAAAAAGTTAATATCGGATGATGTATGATATGGGGACTTGGTCAAAAGGTGGACCGATCCTGACCATATTTGGTAAAGACACTATATTTTTGAAAAAAACATGTACAAACCAATTTAAGAAAAATCTGTGCAATATTTTTGTTTTTTGATAGATTTAAGTGAAGATCAGGAAGCAGCTTTATATGGGGGCTATGATTAAGAATTGTAGTACAAAGTATTTTTAGCCACAAATCAAAATTCGACCACAAACCAAATTTGTATCTTATGGCAATTTAAGTCAATCTCAGAGGGACATTTGTATAGGGATTAGGTCTGATCATGCACCGAGTTTCCTGAAGGCTCATATACCAACTTTCATCAATATATGTTAAAATTTGCTACCTGCAAATACATGGACACACAAACAGACATACAGACAGACAGACGGACGGACGCACAGACAGACAGACGACCCAGAAATTGATTCTGAGTCGATCGGTATAATAAAATATGGGTCTAAGTCATATATTTTTGGAAGTTACAAACATCAGCACAAACTCATTATACCCTGACCACATAGTGGTATAGAGTATAAAAATGCACCGTTTGGTGAGGTTTACACACTGGTGTCATCATCGGACCATATATCTTCAAATATGAAGCCGGAGCTCTCGCTACGGTCAACGGAGATCGTTATGGCACCATGATCAATGAATTTTTGTTTGAAAATATGGATGACATTGATCCGGGCGAGACGTGGTTTCAACAGAATGGCGCTACCATCGACCGCAATCATCGACTTATTGAAATCAAAATTTGGCGATAAGTTGATTCCTAGAAATGGATCTGTCAATTGGCCTCCAAGGTCATGCGATTTGACACCTCTCGATTATTTCTTGTGAGCCTACGTGAAGTCACTGGTTTATGCTGATAAACCAGCAACAATTGATGTCTTGGAGGCCAACATTGTTCGTGTTATTTGTGACATAAGGCCAAAAAAGTGGCACAAAATTGGACGTCCAGAATGCGCTTCTTCAAAAATTGTCGTGGTAGCCATATATTTATAGGTATAGGGTTTAGAGCGACTATAATTATACCCTATACCACTATGTGGTTTGGGTATAATGACTTTGTGCTGCTGTTTGTAACAACCAAAAATATTCGTCCTAGACCCATCTTTAATTATACCGATCGACTCAGAATCACTTCTTGAGTCGAAATAGCAATGTCCGTCCGTCTGTCCGTCCGTCTGTGCGTCCAATAATCAAACTACAGGTCGCAAATATGAATATATTTTGATGAAATTTGGTATATTCCATCGGCCATGGGATGAACGCTATTGAAATTGGTGAGAATCGGTCCATGTTCAGACCTAGCCCCCATAGAAATGACCCCTATAAAATCGACATAAATTGCCATAAGTTCCAAATTATCATATAGATCTCAGTCAAATTGGGTTTGTATATGTTTATTACATCCATTAATCAGTAGTTCAAAAATACTCCCTATAGGAAAATTCTTAGTCATAGGCCCCATATAGAGCTGCTTCCCGATCTTCACTTAAATCTATCAAAAAACAAAAATATTTCACAGATTTTTCTCAAATTTGGTTTGTATATACTTTTTCAAAGTATATGTGACTTTACCAAATATAGTCAGGATCGGTCCATTTTTCGATCTAGTCCCCATATTAATATAGTATCCGATATGAACTTTTTCATATCTGCAGCGAAAAAAATTAATAAAAATGCCACTCAAATTTGGTTTATGCTTATTTGCTATATCCAATTACTTGGACCAAAGAGATAGGGTCTCTTTCTTAACCATGGTATGGGGTATCGTATAGTCGGGCTAGACCGACTATAATTTGCTTACTTGTGCCGTATGTAATGGAGTCTGTAGGAACTGTTTTGAATGGTTTCACTCCATATGCAGCAATTTTGTTTATTAACAAACCCGTTAGCGAAAAAAGAGCCTCATTGTTAAACATAATTTTGCGATAAAATATTGGATCAGTTTCCAACTGCTCAAGAACCTAATCGGTGAAAGAACGACACATATGATGGTCTTGTGGCTTTAATTCCTGCACCAGCTGGATCTTATACGGGTGTAGGCCAAGATCTTTGTGCAAAAGAATCCACGTAGTTGACGGATAGAGCCCCAATTCCTGCGACCGAAGACGAATCGAAAAATTTGGATCTTCTGGCACACTATCGTTTACAGCGGCGATATTCTCTTCAGTATTATTGCATCATTTAGAGACGATGTGATATTAAATCTTTTCACTGTTAGACGGATGGATTGCTTACATGGACGATTCTGGGCGCTATAAAAATCACGAAGTCATGTTATAAGTTGCGCGAATCGATGATTGGTATTCAAAGTAATTTTGGATAATTTGGTAGCGTTGTTCAAGTGTGAATCTAATGATTTGGCAGAGTATATTGATCATAAATGTCAAAAAGAAAGTGCAGTGTGACAGTTCGTTTGACAGCTAATCCATTCGTAAGTTCTATCTAAGCAAAAATATACCCTTCACACTGTTATTATTGTAGTCGAGAAAAAAATTTTTGTGGAAAAATAAAATTTGCAGTAACCAAATTAGAGATGAAAAACAATTTTAAGTTGGGAAAACGTCATGCAGCTCTTTGAAATTGTAGCAATATGTAATATTTTGTGCGAAAATTTAAAAGTTCTCTTCATTCATTATTTTTAAAACTATGCAATCCCAGATGTATTTCGCACTACTCATTGTGACCCATATGTAAATACCATAATTCATGGCATTTTTGAGGGCATAGAAGTCATGAATATCAAAAAATACATTTTTATGTTAATGATTTCTCACTCCCACACAGTTATTTATTTTAATGTAAATTTTATAATTTTTTGTGTATTTATTTTCTAAAGAAATAATTATCTTTAAGGTATAAACCTTTAAAACAATTTGGCTTAAACTCTACAAATCTAATTAATCTTCATACAAAATTGGCACAACACGTATTATAATCATTTTTTTTTCATGTCATACGCACATTTCAGGCCACAAAGTGATTTTAGAGTTAAAGATATGAATTTTAAGTATTTAAGCATATTTGCAGTTGAACATTGTCATACATGTCGTATATGTTTAAAATGTTTAATAAAGGTCACATGGGGAATGAGCGTTTTCAACTTTTTATTTTATTATTTAATTATTTTGTAAACATAAATGTTTTAAGCTAAGCATTCATCGCAAAACAGTTTGATATTAGTATTGCAATACAATAGAAGACGATAAAATTATACAGGGGTTGGGATATTTAAAGTGGACAGCAACATTATCAGCTTAATCTAACTCTATAAATTTTAAAAATTCTGAAGTTATTATGCCAAGAAAATACAAAAATTGGTGTTTGTTGTTTAGAAAAGATTTAAAACAGAACTGATTAACAATAAGCTTTCATAATTTGTACTTTCTTTCGGCGTGTTACACACAAACCGATAAAATGAAATTCCGCAATTATTATCTGCTCAATTATATTTGCCTGCCTTAAATTCTTATGAACATTTAAATTGTTTATTTGGTTACTCTCTGTGCGTGAATAGTATAATAATGTTAGGAAAACACCTGCCTATATATTATTCATTTCGGTTTTATTTCGAATTTAGTTTAAAATTCTTATTAATTTCCTATTTATTTGCCGTGAGATACAATAAATATTTTGTCTTAGAGTATTTACAGTAAAATTTTACTTATTATTGTTTATACGGAACTCTTTTGTTTACCATTTCAAAACCAGATTTATCATGTTCTGATTGCAACTGGGTTGAACAACCAATGGCACTACAAATGAATAATATAAGTTATACTTTTACCAATAACTTTATTAAAAAATTTTTCTCAAAAAATAACAAAATATTTTTTGGATACAATTTTTTTTAGAATTTTTCATGGTTCAACAAAATAAATCAAATTAAACAAAAAGTGTATAACCATCTATCAAGTATATAAAATATTTACGAAAATACGAGTACTGATTTACCAAAGAGGTGCGGAATTGGTTTGATTGGGATGATCTTTAAATGTGTCAAAATCGTAAGCTCTAATACAATTTTTCGAATTTATGCAAGAAAACAATAATAAATAAATAAATGTATTTGGGGAGCACAGTGAAATGTGAGAATATCGACTCTCGTCTCTCGTCACCTTTTATCAGCGGACATATTTTTATGTCAGCAAATAAATAAAAATATAAAAAAATATACATGGTGTATTTCAATGTCATTAAAAGTTCTAATTTACATTTGAAACAGTTAAACTTTGTACTGAGGAACAGATTAAATTGACTAATAGTGCGTTTACATCTGAGGAAAATCTAGTAGATTTTCGTTGACATCTATTTCAAAATCCATACCGTTTACATCTAACTTTTTTGACATTTTGTGAGATTTTCTTTCTACAACAATAAACAGCTGATTAAAATAAAACATATAAACTAGAAATACCAAAAATAAACAAAACAATAGGAAAATGGAAATATCGAAAATTCTAAAAAGGAACAGATTTTATAATTATATTATGCATCAAAAATTAAAAAATCACAAACTGAAATAGAAATTTTGTGAAAAAAATCAGCATTTGCTAAATGTATTGTTTGAACAGCAAAAATAAATTCATTTTCCACAATTATTATTTAGCAGATTGGAATGGGCACATGTCAGTATAAAAAGTTATAACTTTTCAATTAATAAATATTTTTTTATTATAGATTCATCATTTTTTTTGTTAATAATTAATATTTTATTTCTTTTTTATTTAACTTCTTTGTTTTGCTTTTAAATGCCAATTTTTCAGTCACTGCGTTGTAATTTTCTACTACAATATTAAAAAAACACAGTAGTATCATTTGGTAGTGCCCAAGTTTGACAAGATTTTGTGAGATTTTGCACAAATCTAGTAACGAGCTAGATTTTGTTTTGTATGGGAAATCTAGTAAAAATGAGCTAGATTTCGCTCGAAATCTCGTACATACTAGATTTTGCTTAGATGTAAACGCACTATTAGAGATTTTGGGCCTAATTTTCGCAGTTGTTAACAAGTGAATTTATAGTCAAAAGTAAGAAATTTTTATTTTTGGTATCCGATAGGTATCCAAATTTACTCGATAGTGTTCTAAATTTCACCCGATATAATTCAAGAAATTTTACTGCCAGATGATGGGATTTACTTGAGTCTGACGTATTCAAAATGGCTTCATTACCTAAAAACGACTAAAATAAAAGGATCATGGAATAAAATTGAAAAATTTAAAAAAAAATCCAGAAAGAAAATTTTATTCGAGTGGATTTTTGTGATAATTATTATTTGTAATTATATTGTAAATATTAATTTCCATTTTCTTATATATAGCAACACTTTGAATTCTGAAAGCATAAACCTCATTTTCTATACCCTGTTTATAGAGGGAGAGTTCCTTAAATATGTCATCAACTGCAGACACCACCTTTTTATTGCTGGCAAACCATTTACCATCAATCCTTTTTTAAAGATTGTAAATAGAATTATCCGAGGGAGCAAAATCTGGTGAATGGGTGCATGATTCAGACTTTAACTTATTGTTTTCGCCAATAGCGTATGTGTAAACTTGATGAAACCAAATGCGGTCTGTTTTCTTGACTTCATCACTCAAACGCTGCGATAACCCTACGTGATAAGTCATACGGATAAACTGGCCACTTGTAAACTCACACAGAACTAATCCTAGATATGTCTTAAAGCGGTGAATTTACCCAGCCTATATCAACGCCAGTAAAAGTGACAGATCCTCGCACCGGTTTGGTCGACCACTGTGATTTTTTTCTCAACTCCTACGGCCTACTTTACTGGCCCAATTGGGATCTGATCTTGGTTGGACTGAGATCTCTAAAATTAAAGTATTGTATCACATATCCGTGGCCAATTTTTCTCTATCAGCATTTACTATTGATGGCACTAAAGCAATTTTTACATTATATGCATTTGAGGTCATATGCTCCATTTTGGTAAAGGAAAAGGATAAGTCAAGTACAGTTCTAACGAACTCGGCGGTACCGCACCATTTAGTTCGTTATATCCTTTAAAAAAAATATTCTCCGAAGACATAAACCGTCATTTTTAAATCGTTTTTTAAATGAACGGACTTCAAAATTTTTAGTTATAAAAAAAGTTCGTTACAGCTGTTGTTCGTTATAACCGAAGTAGAAAATCGAACCATTCGCTGAAATCGTTGGTTATGGAAAAACTTGGTTATAACCGGTGCACAGTGGCGCCCGTAGAGCAAACAAGGTTGCAAAAATCAAAATTTTCATGTGCGCCGACGAAGTTTTGAATAAACCCATGTTATAGGAAACTTTTCAACGATTTCAAATATGCTACTCTTAATAATATCACATTTTTAGTTTAGAAGATATAACCGTTCAAAGTTGACCGACTTTCGGTTTTCAAAAAAACACACAATTTTTAGTCAATTTGTTGCGATTTCAGGTATAATATCACGAAAAATAGGTAACGAATCGCCTTATTTTTTGTTTGTATTGATTGATGTATTTATTAAATCTATAATGATAAAAAAAATTAAGTGTTTGCTTTGTGTTTCTCCAGGTAAATCACTATTTAAAAACTATCCGTTTTTCACTATTTTTCAACTTTGACGGAAAATAAAAAAAAATCTATATTTTTCTATATTTGCCACATTTGCAAACCATGTTCTTTGATTATTTCTTTACATAATTCAAAAGGTTTTATCTGCCCGTACGTGCCCGTTTGGCTTCTAGAGGTAAAAAAGGTTAAAAAGACATGGTTGCAGAAATTGTATGGCGTGCATCCCTTACATGTTTTGACTGACAGTAGTTTGATCTAATAGTTTGAAAATTGCATTTTAAGTCGTTTGTCTACCTGTGAGCCTCTGCCAAAGTCTACTCCCAATATTCTGTTACAGACACAGGATGCACAAAAAACTACTCATTGAAATTCGCAGGTACGCATCTCACTTAAAAATTACTTTGGAGTACAAATGGCCAAGAACAATATTGACTTATGGTCCCTCCAGGTAGGCACAAATCTTATTTAGACACCAGCATAATATCAAAATTGCATAATTCAGCCTAAATCCATATGTATGCAGGGAACGGGTAAATTTTTATTCATAAAGCCTGGATTAGTCTACGACTGAAAGTTGGCGCAACAAGTACTGAAACCATGGCGTTAAGCAATTTAAAATTATTTGAACTGTTTAGAAGGTCAACCACACCAAAGTTTTTCACGGAAGCTGCTTTAGAAGAACTTGATAGCTTATACGGAAATATTGAGAGAAGCGAAATTATAAAAAAAAATTTTTATCTGATATATGCAAATATTAAGGCAAAATGGGTAAAATCTAATCGAACCATTCAGAACTTCAACTCCAAATACGAGGACTGGCTTAATGAAGACACCATCCTGGATATATTGGCAGTAGATAAACCCACAACATCAACCAGAGGAGCAAAAGGAAGGCCAAAAAAAGTATTGAGGAGTGTTCAATTTTCACAAAAAAGAGGAAACAATGACTTGACCACGAAGCATTTATCGGACGCGCTGTCTATTAAATATACAAAGGATAGTGAAAGAGTTAGGTCGCAGATTACAAAATCTGTTGCTGATGCAAGCCCACTGCGACTAAAAAGGATTAAGGAAATCATTCCCACGCCCACAAACGCACACATTAAAAAGTATGGTTCCGAAGAAGCCTTGGCCTTGTTTATGGACTTACAACTTTCCAAAGAAAAATATGAGATACTACGGGCATCCTTGATACGACACGGGCCTGACGTTTTACCAGGATTCAAGCATATTACGCAAGCCAAAATAAATTCACGACCACTGCATACGGAGTTTACGGAAGTTTCTGTGAAAGCCAATCTGCAGGATCTCATGGGCCATATAGCAAAACGGTTGTTGGAGAGTCTTCCTGAAAATGAGGTGAAAATTCTTCCTGAGAAACTGACATTGATCAGCAAATGGGGCTGCGATGGATCATCCGGACAAAGCGTTTATAAGCAAAGGATATCTTCCGATGACGCTACAATATCGGACGGAAATATGTTTATGGCATCTGTTGTTCCTTTGCGGCTAAAATCTGATGTTTCCCTACACTGGAAAAATCCACGTCCATCATCAATGCATTATTGCCGACCAATAATGTTTCAGTTTGCAAGGGAATCGGCAGAACTCATAAGGACCACGGTGAAGGACATTGAAGAACAATTAAGCAAGATTAAGCCTACAAAGCTGCAAATTGGAGAAGGAAAATATATTGCATGCAATTACGAGTTCCACCTGACCATGGTTGACGGAAAAGTCGTAAACGAACTGACAGGAACAACCTCAACATTGTCATGCCCGATTTGCAAAAAGAGTCAGAAGAACTTTGGTAATTTAAACGATTCTACAAACGAGGAGAAATACGAATATGGAATGTCACCATTGCACGCAAGGATAAGGTGTATGGAGTTCTTGCTAAAACTGGCGTATACCCTACCACAAGAGGAGGAAAACTTCGATGAAAATACATCAATAAAGGATAAGGAAAAGATCAGAAAGAAGCAAATACAGGACGCTTTTTTTAAACAAGTTGGACTAAAAATAGACTGTCCCAAGCACGGATACGGTAACTCAAACGATGGAAACACTTCTAGGAGATTTTTTGAAAATGATGAGGCAGTAACTAGAATCACTGGAATTGACAATCAAATCGTGAAAACGTTGGGAACGATCCTGAATGTTTTAAACTGCAAAGAAAATGTCAATTCTACAAAATATGGAGAATATGCATCGAAAACTGCATCTCTTTTAGCATAAATGTATCCACAGAAGAAGTTGAGCTTTCTGAAGAAGCACAGGAGTCTCTTAACAAATTTTATAAAAAATATAGATTGCAGAACACATTCAAAGCATTAAGGGTAAGGAAAAATGAGGACCTCTTCAACATGTTAGCAGCATCTTCCGATCCACTTATTTCTTCCCTGCGGCAAGTGAAGTCACGAATAGGGTTAGAAAATAATTATAGTTTAGAAATGATTAGTCTTTTAGATATACCTTCTCTTACGAATTGTGATGAATATTTTACAGAAAATTGAAAAAATAAATTTAAAAAAGAAGCAATTTTTTTTTAATTTGTTGAGTAATAATTTAAAACATAAAACCCCAAAGAAAAAAAATAAAAACAATCTAAAAATGTAAAAATAATTTTTTTTAGTTACCATAAAATTGATTTTTCTACAAATTTTAACTTTTATAACCCATAAGTAGGCCCCTACAAAGCGTAGCACCCTTTCCAAACACTCGTTTCATAGGCTGAACAGTTATCTATCATATGCTGTTTAAACTGTTCAATTATGTTATTCGGTTCAAAAGATATGATTTTTGCAACGAAAAAACTCAAATGGCGCCACTGTGCGGCGTGTGGCAAAACATACTCGATGTTGCAAACTCTCTGGAATACTCAATATTGCGTCCCAGTTAGTATTCGTTTACTGCTAGCTAAGACCTACCTAATACCAACATTACTTTATGCATGCGAAATCTTTGCAAGTTGCGACGCTAAGAGTAAAACCAGGTTAAACATCACGTTTAATAATACCGCAAGGTACGTTTTTGGTCTCAGAAGGTTCGATCACATATCATCCTACGCAAAGACCATCTATGGGGTAAATTTTGATGACATACTAAAAATAAAATCACTAATTTTTTTTACACAAAATTATTATAAATCAAGAACCAGAATATCTTTACAAGCGTTTGAGTTTTAGTAAGCTCCGAAGACATAACAATTTAATACAATTTCGGCACCATGCTTTGGTATCAGAATGACAGTTTTTCATATTTGTGGTACGTCCTTGGAAAAGTTTACCCTATACAATTAAGGAAGTTAGCAATGCCTCACTTTTTAAGAAAATAATTTTCGAGCGATACAAATAGGAATTGTTGTTTTAACACTTCCTCTACGGTGTTTGTTATAAGTAAATTGTACTGTATGTATACACTTGTTAGAAAAAGTATCCGCACACTTGAATATGCAAATTTTATTAACAAAATATTTTGTATTTCCAACTTATTATCGTTGGACACATTGGGAATTTTCTGTGTTTTTAAAAAACTAACGGACGTTTCCACTTACGTTTTTTTTGATGTGTAACCATTTATAATCTCAGGGGGGTAAATTTCTATTTCATAATACAATCACAAAAAGAGCGTAACATGTAAGACGTAAGACAAAATCGGTGTGACCTATGATTGCATTGGTGAAAAATTATGATATGTAATAACCTGTTTGAAAATGAAAAACGAAAAATCAAAAATGAAAAATGAAAAATGAAGAACAAAAAATAAAAAATAAAACTGAAAAATAAAAAATGCGAAATGAAAAATAAAAAATGAAAAATAAAAAATGAAAAATGAAAAATAAAAAATGTAAAATGTAAAATGGTAAATAAAAAATAAATAATTAATAATAAAAAATGAAAAATAAGAACTGAAAAATAAAAAATGAAGAAAGAAAAACGAAAAATGAATGAACGAATGAATGAAGAATAAAAATCGAAAAATGAAAAATTATCCGGTTGAAATAATAAATAAATAATAAATATTTTTACATTAGCAGAGCCCCTGCAGGTGATTGCTATAAGTGATACGTAGATGACGCTTTCTGTTTGATTTTAAAAAAGTGCCATAAAAAATCTTTAATTACTAGATATTTGCACAACTCCCCTGTGATCTGACTCACATGATTTTTTTTTGTTTGCAACGCAAAAAACGCAGTACTACAAATCTGTGGTTTTCTGGAATAACCGCGTATGTCAATTTTTGTCAGTTTTGAGTGAACGATGCCAAATATATTAATTTTTAACGCTCTTTACATGTGTTAAATTAAAATTAAAAAAAAATATTGACCATTTCTGAGTTTTTTTCTTTAAATCACGACGTAACTTAAATGTTTATTAAATTAATTTGCAGCACTATCAACGTATGTCAACCTACGTTTGATCGCTGACAAATTATTTTTCTCACAAAACGACACATAGCGAGTTACGTTGTTATTAATGAATAAAAATGCAAAATAATTTTGGATTATTTTTCAGTTTATAACCACTTATAAAAACTTGTGTGTTTATTTCTGTTATTTTTTGTCACTATTATTCTAGATACGTTGTTATATTCTCATCCTAGGTCCCGTTAACTTTTTGTTGACGGAAAAAAAAATCCATTTTTCAAGCAACAACAACTTATGTCTACATGGGTGGTTGCATTGGTAGTTTTCTTTTTCAAAGAAAACGACGTTTGTCGACATAAGTTGTTTTATCTGCACACACTTTAAGTGTAATTTACATATTGTTTTTTCGTCCTTCTCTAGGATCTATTCTTCTGAAGATTTTTGACTCAAAATTTTATATAAAGTATTTATTGCCCATATATACAGGACAAGCTCTAACATTTTTATATCGAGCCCATAATTTCAAATATAACGTTTTTTGGCTCCCCTGAACATACGCGGTTATTCTAGGAAACCACAGATAATATAAGTGCCAGAAAAAGTAGTTGTATATTTACAATTAGGATTATCATATGAATTACAGGTCTGTTACATCGATTTTATTTTAGTAGAAGACAAACTTGTTTGGATAAAGTTGATTTATCTAAATTACATTTCTATTGAAAACTATATTTTTTTGAGTTCCAAAATCAAAGAAATAGGGGCTGACGTGAGAAAAAATTGTTCTAAAATTAAGAAATAAGGGTAAATATTTTTGTGAATTAGTTCGCATCATAGACAGAAGCCACTCCTCAGTGCAGTGCGTCGTTCAAAACAACAAGTCTACCAATTCGATCTCTTCAAAAACTCGTTCTGGCCGCCACTCCAAACTAATTGAGTCCGAAAAGTGAACAATTTTGGCGTGAGTAAACAGAATTCCAAAATTACTGCTTCCCAAATAAGTTCTAATATCAAAGAATCTTTCACCAAAGATGTCCGTAAAGATACTGGAAATATACTGACGAAAAAGTGGAACTGCATTAAATAAAGAAAATGCTTTCTAACGCCTAAACACGGCGGAGGCGGTAAATTGGATACATAAACATTTTAACACACATTGCACAACAACTGGGTCTTGGGGAAGATTTTTGTTTCTAAAACATAAGAATCATAATACTAATCTCAATTAAAATCACGTACCCAATCATCCGATCTTAATCCTATAGAGCATTTGTGGAATTTACTCAAGCGCAGAATCTGTCAACATAAAATAATCTCAAAGGAAATGTTTAAAAGCGCCATTTTGGATGAGTGGGGTAAAATAGTAAAGAAGATATTTTAAAGTTGGCTAAGTCGATGCCAAATCGGCTCACAGAGGTTCTAAAGCGCAAAGTATATCGCACAATTTACAATATTTAAGGTAAATTTAGTTTTTTTGCATAAATATTTCTTATGATTTTTTTTATTACGTTTTTTGTCTGCATAAAATTTGTTGAATAATCCTTAAATAAATTTAGAAGAAAATAAAAATAATTCAGCTTCGTTAATTTTTTCTTATTTTTGCCGTATTTTACCTATGATAGTTTTAATTTTAGATGTATGGATACTTAGCAATTGTATGTAAAACATATAAATAATTAAAACCTTCATTTATGGATCCATGTCATATTCTGGGATATTTCTTAAAGAAATATGCATAAATTATTATTAGACAAAATCTTGATAACCTAAAGATATTTATCAGATACTGACATAGTTCTTCTTAAGAAGTTTGTAAGTTTTTCCAAGAAAGTATTTCTATATAGGATATTTAAAAATTTGGAGCTTTTAAAAGCTATTTTATGAGTACCCAGAAACAAAAATCTCAGATCTGAATATAGAATTTTTGGTTTTCAGTTTTGTCTAACCGACTTCTATTTATATCATGCACATACATAAATTAAATATTGTATATTAATTTTATTGAACTCTTTTATAAAAATCAATTTGTTTTGCTTATTTATAAACTTTCATTTCACGTGAGTCAATGTATAATTAATTCCAACAGTTGTTAATTCTAACAATTGTTTCTAACTTGTTTTTAATTGGATGATTTAATTTTAAAGTTTTAGTTTTCACAACAAATTAATTATACCCTATACCACTATGTGGTTTGGGTATAATGACTTTGTGCTGCTGTTTGTAACAACCAAAAATATTTGACCTAGACCCATCTTTAATTATACCGATCGAATCAGAATCACTTTCTGAGTTGATTTAACAATGTCCGTCCGTCCGTCCGTCCGTCCGTCCGTCCGTCTGTGTGTCCATGTAAACCTTGTAATCAAACTGCAGATCGCAAATATGAATATATTTTGATGAAATCTGGTATGTAAGCTTTTATCGGTCATGGGATGAACGCTATTGAAATTGGTGAGAATCGGTCCATGTTCAGACCTAGCCCTCATACAAATTACCCCTATGAAATCGACATAAATTGCCATAAGATCCAAATTGTCATATAGATCTTATTCAAATTGGGTTTGTATGCGTTCATTACATCCATTAATGAGTAATCCAAAAATGATCCCTTTGGCCCCATATAGAGCTGCTTCCCGATCTTCACTTAAATCTATTAAAAAACAAAAATATTGCACTGATTCTTCTCAAATTTTGTTTGTATATATTTTTGCAAAATAAAAGAGACTTTACCAAACATGATCAGGATAGGTCCATTTTTGGACCTAGTCCCCATATAGATATATCATCCGATATGAACTTTTTCATATCTGCAGCCAAAAAAATTAATAAAAATCCCACTCAAATTTGGTTTTTGCTTATTTTCTATGTCCAGTTAGTTGGGCCTAGGAGATAGAGTTTCTAAAAGCATGGTATAGGGTATCGTATAGTCGGTCTAGACCGACTATAATTTTCTTACTTGTTTTATATATATTTTGTAGTTTTACGCTACTACTATTTATGTTTCCTCTTTTTAATATCAAACGTTATTGAATTAAAACTATAAATGTATTATCCATAAAAAATTCATTTTTATACCCTATAACATTCTGTGGTCATTCTGTGGTACAATAAGTTTGTTCTACTGTTTGTAACTACCAAAACTATTTGACCAACATCCACCTTTTATTAAACCCCTCAATTCAGAATCATTTCCACAGTCGACTTAGCTGAGTCCTTCCATAACTTACATTTTTAATTTTTTTTACAGGAGAAGCAAAAAACATCATAAAACAAAAACTTATCTTTACATATAGATATTGCAACAAATAATACATATAATCTAGAGATATTAAATAGTTTTTATATTATTTTTAATGATTTTTAAAGGAAAATGGGAGGAAAAACATTTATATGATTTAATAAATTCAAATACTATCTGAAAAATATTTATGTGCTTTTAGGAGGTTTATTTGAAATAATAGACCTATATAAGCATATAATTTTCAATTTGGTGATATCTTTTTAATTTTACGTTATTTCTCTACATTCTCTTATCAGTGGGTAAGAGGAATTTTCAATTTTGGTAAAGTAATTGTTATTAATCCTTTTTATGAAATTGATAATTTTTTCATAACCTGTTTCTTCATGAAGAAGATTTGTAGGATACCTCCAGGGCTTTTTATTTATCATTTTAAGGGCCATTATTACAACTTCCCTTTAAAGTTAATGTTAGTTAAAGGTAACTTTAGCTAAAGTGAGCAATAAAGTTACCTTTAACTTCTTTTCATTATTACAACTTCCCAGTTAAATAAAATTAATATTTTTGATATTGTGGCAACACCAAAGGAAACACCGATTACTTTTGACCAAATGAATTGCTTTATAAAATACGTAGTGGCAACGTTTCTTTATTTGTTCGCAAGCAAACAATAGAATTAAAACTAAAAACCTTTATTATAAGTTGCATAATTGTTGTAAATGTGTAATAAAACTTTTTAAAAAATATACAAACATACATTTAAGTATATGCAAATAAATTTATTTCCAAAACTAAATTGGTGTGAATTACTTCTTTATAGATCAGAAAATGTGGCAACATTAAATACATAAACCTCACGTTAAAAGTTAAAGGCAACAATATCTTCCCTTTAGCTTATCGGTCACTTTTAGCTTAAAGTATAGTTGTAATATCGAAAAACTAATAATCTGGCCGATAACATCCTAACTTTAGCTATTGGCAAGTTGTAATAATGGCCCTAAGACATTTGTTTTGTATAATTTGTAAGCGTTTTAGGTGGCAGTTGGCAGCGTCACTCCAAATAGGACACACGTATGTCAATATCGGCCTTATAACACTTTTGAAGAGTAGATTTTTGTTTTTGGGGTTTAGAAATGACCTTCTGTTTAGTAGTGGCCATAATGCTTTAAATGATTTTATAGCTTTTTGACACGTAGCCATAATATGTTGTTTAAATGTAAGCTTTTTGTCCAAGACAACTCCGAGATATTTGACCTCGTTAAGTACATTTATGGTATTATTTCCAATAAGAAGATGTCGTCTTGGCAGTCTTTTGGGAGATTTGTTGAATGGAAAAATTATTGCTTGGGTCTTGTTTGGATTAATTTTGATTTTCCATTTGTGAAAATATTTACTGCAATTTACAAGTCCCTTTTCCATTTTCTTTACGAGTGCGCTTGTAAGTTTGTTTGAAGAAATTAACGCAGTATCATCTGCGTAATAAGCAATTTTCATATATTTCGGGACTTTAAAATCGGATGTATATATCGAGTAAAGCAATGGCGACAAGACAGATCCTTGAGGTAACCCTGTGGTAATGGTTTTTGGAGATGATGTTTCATTATTAATCGCAACTTTAAAGTTTCTGTCGTGAATGAAATCTGAAATAAGTTTGCATAAATATTTTGGTATATTTGCATCAAGAAGTTTAAATACTAGGCCATTATGCCAAACGGTGTCAAACGCTTTTTCAATATCTAACAATATTAGACCCGTTGAACGTTTATTGTTTTTATTTGTGATTATTTGATTTTTGATTCTGTTTATTTGGTGCGTAGTGCTATGCCCTTTTTTATCCAAATTGTTCTTTGGCATCTGCGGGGCTTCAAATATAGAGTGAAGATTTGAAAAATAACGATTTGTTATACTTAAAATTTTTGATTTCCTTTAATAAAAAAAAAAGCCTAGCCCTTACGAGTTATAAGAGTCGAAGAAATTATCTTAAGCCTAAAAGTTAAGTTAAGTGATTATTTCAAGCACTTAAGACTGAAATTCACTATTAATAAGCTTTTGTGAAAGAATATTAAATTCTTTAATAGATTTATAGAATTATATATTTAAAGTTAATGATCATCTTCATCATTAAAATACTTTTTCTAAACATTATTCGAAAAATGTACCTTTAAATCATTTTGCGCTATACATTAAATTAAATGGTTTGGCTGAATGTTCGTACATAATCACTGTTCTAAACATTAATAAAGGGTAAAACTAAAATGTATTTACATAAACATAAAATTAAATAGTTTTTAAACGTACAGTACCTGGTCGTTGGGTGATGATTTATACAAAAATATCAATTAGGTATTAAAGAAAAATACTGAAATAATTTTCAAAAAACTCGAAAAATTTGGAATTATTAATTTTTTTTATATTTTGGTCAGATTGTTTAAAGTATCGTAACCTGTTTGTCCATACCAATATAATAAAGAGGTAATGTGTGCTTGTTTGTTTGTTTATAGGAGGTAATCTCCGTAACTATTCATTTGATCTTCCTGAAATTTTCACAGATTCTTACTGCGGATATGGGAAGTGCTATAGGCTATAATTTTTTAAATATTTTTAGTGGGCGTGGCACCTCCCACACAAAGTAAATTTTTAATATTATATATATTGAGTTTTATGATAGGGAGCGCTTTGCAAATTTGTGTGAGGTCACCTATTGTTAATATTAGAACTACGGCGGAAATGGGCGGCATCGGATAAGTGGGCGTGGTACCTCCCATACAAAGCAATAATTAAATATTATATATCTCGAGTACTGTAAGATAGAGAGCTTTTCAAATTTGTGTGGTGTCACCTATTATTAATGTGAGTAGTCGGACAAAAAATGGGCTGTATTGGACCAATAGGCGTTGCACCTGCCATACAAAGTAAATATAAAATGCCATATATCTGGATTACTGTAAAAGTGAGAGCCTTGGGGCATTGTGTGAGCCCATAAGTTATTCATATGATTAGTTAGAGAAAAAATGGGCTTGATCGGAGCAGTGGGCGTGGTATCGCCCATACAAAGTAAATAGATGATATCATATAACTGGTATACTAAAGAAGGGAAAGCTTTGACACTTTGCACGAGCCCATCGGATATTAGTATGAGTAGTCGGACAAAAAATTGATGGGATCACACCAATGGGCGTGGCAGTCCCCATGCAAAGTAAATATTTAAGGGTATATATGTGGAGTACTGTAAAAGAGAGAGCTTTGTGGCTTTGCTTGAGCCTATATGTTATTTGTGTGATTAGTCGAACAAAAAATGGGCGTGATCGGAGCAGTGGGCGTAGCACGGCCCATGAAAAGTAAATATCTAATATCATATAACTGGTGTACTATAAAAGGTGGTGTACTTTCGGCAAGTAATTTTTTAATATTTTTAGTGAGCGTGGCACCTCCCATACAAAGTAAAATTTCAATATTTTTTTTTTTTATTTGTTTTAAGCCTAGTTCCGCGAAGCCGAGTAGCTTGTCTGCAGATTCTAATATGGCTAGTTTTTTTCTGCA
This sequence comes from Cordilura impudica, assembly GCA_963682025.1. NCBI lineage: Eukaryota > Metazoa > Arthropoda > Insecta > Diptera > Scathophagidae > Cordilura > Cordilura impudica. The sequence goes on from OY821517.1 coordinate 152,322,499, forward strand.
GCGACAGACCAAAGCCTCTGATGGGAATCGAACCCACGACCCCCGCATGATAGGCGAGCACGCTACCTACTCACCTATTGTTACTATGATGGAGAGAGCTTTGCAAATTTGTCTTAGGTCATCTATTATTAACATGAGTAGTCAGATAAAAATTGGGCGGGATCAGACAAATGCGCGTGGCACCCCATACAGACGTAATAATAAATGTCAGAGATCTGAATTACTGTAATAGTGAGAGCCTTGGAACTTTGCATGAGCCCTTTAATTACGATGCGGGGGGTGGGGGAGGTTGTCGCGAAGCACACCGGGTTACATCTATTTTAAATAAAATAAAAAGTACCTTTTTTTTTGGTGGTAGTAGCTATATTATCTAGAAACCCTATAAATTTATTTTAATAATTTTCTATTATTGGTGTATAACTTGAAAATGAGGGAGTTACAAGAGATAAGCCAAATCCAATGGCTTTAGTTTGTATTATGTGTTAGTTTGACAAAGTGTAAATAAATAAATGTAATTTTCGAAAAAATTGCTACTCAAAGTCGTCGATTGCAGACGAAAGTTTACGGAATAGACTGCATCGATTGAAACATGCCAATTCTATTTTCGATGCTTCATAAGTGATGATTTTGACACTGAATACAAGGAATACTATGATCAAGTAAAAAGTTCGCAGATGAAGAATTAAAGACTTCATTCAGTGAAGGCTCGTGGCAAACGAAACAAGAACTCGCAAAATCATTAGACGTGACACAAGCAGCAATTTACAATCATCAAAAAATCATTTATATTCATACAAAAGCCAGAATTTTTTTTATTTCTCAACTGGGTTTCTAGATAAGCCTATTATCAGAAACAATCTAAGATGATTTTTTTTTAATAGTATGTGTTTCTAAAAATCATAACTACTCTGTATACTTAATCAGACCGATTTTTGGAATTGAGCCTTTGATTCTACAAGGTTTCGCAGCAATTGTATTACAATAAGAAATTCAAATAACTTTTTTTTAATCAGTGTATTTCATTTATTTATTTTTATTGTATAGAAACTTTAATTTAATTTTATATAACTAATTGTTTTGAAGATTATAGACCGTAAATGATCAGATAGGAAAATTATTTATTGCGGTCTTAATGATTGAGACTCAATTATTGTTTAATGGACTGCTTCAATTCAGTCAAATTCCTTGATTTCATTTTGTACACCTCTTACCTGATATAACCCCATAAAAAAAAGTCTGGTGGAGTCAGGGCAGGTGACCTTGGGAGCCAACGGAAAGTGGATTTTCTGGATACTATTTTTTTTTTGTGAATTTTCGTTGGAGCTTCGCCATAACCGGTCTGGCTATGTGTGTAGTTGCTTTATCTTCCTGAAACCAAATGTTGCTGAGACGGATACGTCTTCGGCGTAGTTCTGGGTTAAAAAAAGTACTTCAAAATCTTTAAATAACGGTCCTCATTGACAGTCGCTGTTACACCATTTTCTTCAAAGAAGTATGGTCCCATAATGTACCTTGATGAAACTGCGCACCGTCCAGTGACTCGTTCTGGGTGCAGTTCCATCTCATGGAGTATTTGTGTATTATATCCGCTCCATATAAGGCAATTTTGCTTGTTTACATTGCCGTTTAGATCGAAATGGGGATCATCAACAAAAACAATCAATTTCAAAAGCTGTAGTCTTCTTAGGTCATTTCAACCATTTTTTTTTGGAAAAATTCCAGGCAATTTTATTTCTGTTGAACTTGAATTGACTCTAATGGCAGATTGTGAAGATAAGTATTCTTTTTTGGCATAAACTAAATCACGATACCCTGGAAAAATCCCACAATTCTTTTCATTGGTTCGCTTCCGCAATTCCTTATATTGATTTTTGGTCAAATTCAAATGCAAAAGTTGGGCGAACGCTTCTTCTGGAGTAAGTTTCTTATCATCAATTGGTGTAGGAGTGCTTTTCAAAATCCTCTTTGTGCGCCTTGAGCTCGCTTCTACTTTTTTTTCCAATTATTTCAATTTTACTTTTCTTATTTTGTGTTGGTTGAGTTTGGTGCAAAAATTAATCCTTAATAATTCTTTGAGAAATTTCTTCATTGATATTCTCCTTCGAGATCTTTCACTACATCCGTCAATTGGTTTTGCTCGTCGGACCTCTTTTAGATGAGTTCTCAAAAATAAGTTACTTTAATAACCAGTCTTGGTGACGTTTGTACATCTTTGCCTTGCTATGAGAGCATTCAATGTACCGTTTTTTCAAATTTAATGCAAAAGTTGTAATTTTTTCTTTGTGTATTTCAATTTCTTGCAGGTAACAATTCTTAAGGAAATGGTTGCTCGGTATGTGCAAATTTATATCGTGTACATCTTTTTGTTGAAAATAATTATCAGCGAGATCTCTATAACAGTATTTAGCCATTGTTCAAACTGTAATGAATTATTGTGGAAACATCTATAATATCTATAATAGGCTAGGCGATTTCTTGTGACCAATGTTTTGTTCCACCGTTTTATCCCGATGTTGACCAAACGTATATTATTTGAAAGGTATTTCTTTTTAGCCATTTTGCAGATTTACAGATTTTTAAATTTTTTCCTTTGTTTTGAGTAAATTGCATTTAAAGTTGCTACTAACACATACATAAAATTATACATATGCGATGTGTGTTTTATTAAATTTGTTAATGTGTTTGTTAATGAGTTTTCTATCTTCATTCACAATAATAATATTCACAATAATAAATTTCTCTTACATTGCATAAAGTATTATCTTTTCTAGTATTAGAAAATGTATACATGATCTCGAACCGAACAATAAATAACTAAATAAATAATTAATTATTGGCTAAGTTGAAAAATAAAGCTGCGCAGAAATAGCACTCGAATTTGGAATCTGCTAGTTATTATAAATACTCTTTCTTGCAATTATGTAAAATACAATTTTTTATCTTTTATTACCAATTTTTGAGGCATAAAAAACCCTTTTAGGAGGTGAAGCATACCTGTTCATATATTCAAAGGGTGTGTCGCAATAGTTTTTTTTACCATTTACCTCTTATTTAAATTTTTTTCCATTTTGTCAAATATTTAAACTATATAACTCAAGTTCCGACTATTAATGTTTTTGGAAAATACCTATGTAAATGTACCTGTCAAAATAAAAAAAAAGATTTTACCCATTAATATAATTTAACAATTAAGCGTATTATGTCTCAACCCTTTTTTATAAGTATATAACAACTCGTCTCAACTCTACCGTTTCCTTTTTCTGTCAGTATAAAAAACAAATAAACTTGCGCAAAAAATACACCGCTACGACCAACTTTTGTATTCATAAGACTCAGACGGGCGGACGGACATCGTTAAATCGACTCAGAAAGTGACTTTGAGTCGATCCATATAATAAAAAATGGGTATAGGTCCAATATTTTTGGTAGTTACAAACATCAGGGCAAACTCATTATACCCTAACCACATAGTGGAAAACTTTTGTATTCATAAATTTTGTACAAAATATCTGACCTTGGGTCAGAAAAATTGTTCTGGTGCACACGGGTAGAAACTGGTGGGTATAAAATGGAGTTAGTAGTGTAGGGGAGAGTTCGGACAACAGATGAGTACTAGATTTTTTATGGCTTTTGATGGGCAGGAGTTATGCTCTATAAAGTAGGAGATTTTCGGAAAATTTTAACCTTTAAAAATTTTTTTTTTAATTTCTAAACAACTCAGTGATTTGATATATCTAGCAATAATAGCTTAGAGGTAGCACAGTTGTAAAAAATTTATTTTACTTCAAAATCTTCTAAAAAAAATAGTTACAGTCATTTAAAAATTAAAATTTACAAAGAAATTTTTAATTTTAGCAAAATTCTGAGAAAGTCCATTTTCGAAGACCCTGTTCGCTGTGATATAGTTGAAATAGAGTCGCAATTTTTTGGCTCCCGAGGTTCAGTTGTATTTACTTTCAAATTAATAACATAACTTTAAAATCGCTAACCATAAAAAAATGATTTTTTGGCCGCCTTCTCAAAATATTGTCCACAGTGCGGCGGTGAGGTTTGAACCAACGTCTATCTCACATACACCCTACTTGCACTTTTTGGTCATGCGTTTCAAGGCACTCGCTTAGTCACTCTTACGAGCAGTGTCGCTAAGAATCAGTTTTCATACCATACCGCTTTTACTTCTATTGTTATTCTCAGAAAATACAACTCTGTCGAACCAACAATCGTTATTTTTGAATATTTATGCATTTATGCTTCTAATTTTCACTATTCTTAGTTTCGTAAGAGTTGCCATATGTGCTGTATGGTTTCTACATTCTACACATTACACTTTTTACATATATTAGAGATGTTGCCAGAGAGCAAATTTTTATAGTTTTTTCGTTTAACGTAATTTTTTCAGGCAGTTTCCAATTAATACAATAATTAATATGCAACTTTTGATATTGTTATACCCTCCACATCACTGTGCAGAGGGTATAAAAATATCAGTTTTTTATTTAGTTTGTAACGAATCGAAAATAGAATTTGCGACACTATATATATATATATAAGTATAATCTTGATCCATCTAACAACTCGAGTCAATATAGCGATGTCTGCCCGTTTGTCTCTCTGTTGAAATCACGCTCATTCACAAAATAAATAATTTACCTGGGTAAATTAGGCATCATTGTACCCAGATATGACCTTAAAAATTAAAAAAAAAACCCGTATGTTTGGTTTAGCAGTTTAGTGGATATATATATGGATATATTATAACATATGCAGCTACAAAGTCAACAAACGCAACTTACTATCAGTTATGTAAGTTGGCACAACGTTAATTGACGATGGCGGTTAGTTAGGTACTATTATTTTTTAATTATTATTTTTTTTAATATTACACATTATATAATTTTTTGTTTGTTTCATTGTTCGATTATTCGGACAGTTGTTATTTGAATTATATTATAACTTAAAGGTTAAGTATCTGTATTAAAAAGCCGTACCCAACATTGTTTACGACATTGAGTTTAAGACGCAGGTGGCGTAGCCGAATAAAACTCTTCCCAGTTATTTTTTAATAGGGAGTGGTGAGATGATTTTTTTCACAAATATATTTAAAGTTATTATATTTTAATTTCCAAGAAAATATGAAAACCTTTTTTTACGATTTTTTTTTCTTAAACAGGGTCTCGATATATATAAAAGATAGTTTCATAAAAAAAATTTTTTTTTGTAATAGCTCTGAAGATTTTCGAATTTTTTAACTATCATATCAAAGTATTTCTTTCAATACTAAAGAAAATACATACACGAAGGTAAATAAAAATCGCTGACACGGAATTTTTTATATGCCCATTTCAAAATCATGGGAAAATGCCATTAAAAAACACGTAAGAAAGTTATAGTCAGTCTTGACCGACCCTTAGAGAAAGGATCTCAGATCGAACTATTAAATATAGAATATAAACATAAAACAAAATTGAGTAGCATTGTTATCAATTTTTTTTGCCTGTAGATAAGAAAAAGTTCATATCGAATGCTATATCGAATGCTAGGTCGAAAATAAGAGCGATCCTGACTAAATTTGGAAAAATTACTTATTTTTTGCCAAAACATATACAAACCAAATCTGTGCAATATTTTTGTTATTTGTTAGATTTAAGCAGCATTTTTTTTTGAATTGCCCTATGGGGCTTATATTTTGACTAATGATTATTGGGTGCAATAAAAACAACGAAACAACTTTGACCGATCTACATGATACGTTTTACCTTATGACAATTTAAATTAATCTCATAGGGGTCATTTATATGGGGACTAGGTCGATTTTCACCAATTTCAATAGCATTCATCCTATGTCCGATAAATGCTTATAAATAAAATTTCATTTAAATATATTCATAATTAGATTTGCAGTTTGATTACAAAGTTTACATGGACACACAGACGGACGGTCAGATGGACGGGGGGACGGACGGACACCGCTAAATCGACTTAGAAACTGATTGCGGATCGATTGGTATAACGAATGATGGGCCTAGATCAAATATTTTTGGTAGTTACAAGCAGCTCAAGCTTATTATACCCTAACCACATAGTGGTATATTGTATAACAAAACAAGTAAGAAAATTATAGTCGGTCTAGGCCGACTATACGATACCATATACCATAGTATAGAGTTCCTATATTTTCGGTCCAACTAAGTGCATATAGAAAATAAGCATAAAACAAATTTGAGTGGCATTGTTATAATTTTTTTTTTGGCTGCAGATATGAAAAAGTTCATATCGGGTGCTATACATATATGGGGACTAGGTCGAAAAATGGACCGATCCTGACCATATTTGGTAATGTCACTTATATTTTGAAAAAATATATACAAACCATATTTGAGAAAAATCTGTGCAATATTTTTGTTTTTGATAGATTTAAGTGAAATTTGGGAAGCAGCTTTATATGGGGGGCTATGACAAAGAATTGCCATATGAGGTTTATTTTTGGGCAACTGATAAATGGATGTAATAAACACACACAAACCCAATTTGACCGAGATCTATATGATAATTTGGATCTAATGGCAATTTAAGTCGATTTCATAGGGGTCATATGTATAGGGACTAGGTCTGAACATGGATCGAATTTCACCAATTTCAATAACGTTCATCTTATGGCCGATAAAACCTTATATACCAAATTTCATTAAAATATATACATATTTACGACCTGTAGTTTGATCACAGTGTTTACATGGACACATAGACGGACGGACAACGCTAAATTGACTCAAAAAGTGATTCTGAGTCGATCGGTTTAATAAAAGATGGGTCTGGGTCAAATATTTTTGGTAGTTAAAAACAGCAGCACAAAGTCGTTATACCCATACCACATAGTGGTATGTGGTATAACAAAAAACTATAATTAATGAAATATTAAATAAATATTTGTGGTGTTTTTTATAAAATTTTAGTTCTTTTAGGGAAATGAGTTTTTTTGGGAATTATTTAAAATGTTAGTTTTTTCAAGGATCTAAATGCAAAATTTTTAGAATACGCAAAGAAATTCTTTTAGCGAACGCTTAAAAAATAATCGGAAATTAAGAATGTTAAGACTGCCACGTCTATTTAACTTAACTTTCTTGTTTGATTAAATGTTGCAAAAGTTAACTTTAGATGGAACTAACTAATGTCCATGGAATTTTGTAAAGTCAGATATATTCACCGGCGTAGCTACAGAATTATTGCGGAGGTGAGGGATATCTATAGACCTAATATTAAAAAATAAAAATTTTTGTATGTGTACGTTTGTTATTAAAAAAAAAAATAGTTAATAAATTTAAATTCAAAACTTTTAACATGTAGTAAAAAAATTACATATACAAGTACAGTTATATCACGCATCAGTTTCATTGACACATAAAATCAACATAAAATCATGTTATGGAAATTACTAGCAGAGCCCAGCCCTCAAAATTCGAGTGCATAAATATTTTTATGAGTGCCTAAAGATGCTAATAAATTTTAGCCAATTCACAAAATTTAATAAAGACGCACACAGCATTGTATAGTTGTTTATTTGATGCTTAAATATATTTTATGTATGTGTTAGTAGCAACTTTAAATGAATTTTACTCAAAAAAATGTACCAGATGCTGCACATCTTTAAATATGGTGAACAAATGCAAAGAAATACCTTTCAAATGGTATATTTTTTGTCCAAACCGGTTTTTAATTGAAAGTGTAGAATATGTCACTAGAAATCGTCTTGCCTGTTAATATATAGAGATAAAAAACACTTCAATTAAATTTATTCCGTTAGATAAATCACATTAAATATTACACGGAAATCAGTTTTCTGTTTTTTTTTTCCAAAATATATAGAGAATGTGTTCTGTCATTCTTTAACACTTCATTTTCATGGATATATATATTTGAATCCATTATAGATTTAAGAAAATTCAGGTTTACACATTTTTCAGTTGTCATTATAGATTTAAGAAAATTCAGGTTTGCACATTTTTTCAGTTGATGTTATTCTTAAACAAATTTATAAAAACTGTGACTTCTGCTAGAATAGAATCACAGTAAATTTTTAAAATATTACTATAATTATTAATGAATTCTGCCGATTCTTCTAAATCTAATCTAAAGAAGGCGTTGATCGATTTTGCAAATTGAACACTTTGAAATCTTTATTCAAAATTGAATAAAAACTTACTTAAGACATTTGTTAATAATTTTTAATAAGACCAAAATTGTTATAATAGATTTGATTTACAGTTCTCATACCGACAGCACCATCTAGTAGTGTTGCGACTTATTGGCCATTGAAATAATAATAATGTCTGGTTTTTACTATGTCACTTTTAATGGCAATTGTTGTCAGTTCTATGAAAACGGGTTGCTATATGGTATCATCACATCTAAAATCAAATTGCCAAAATGTTGGTAATGCTTTTTATTTGGCGGCCGGATTTCCTGGCAGTTTATAAGATGTAATAAAGTTGTAACTGACATAACTGAGATGTCAGTTAAGGAAATATTTGTCACTGAATATGACATAGCAAAAACGAAGCATCACGTTTTTTCAAACTTCTTTGAAAATATCAAATGGTAACTTTGTAAATAAGGTCATCATTTAGTGGCCAGGTACTGTATTTACCCTAGCGCATTAATTTTGTATAAACTGAAATTACAGTGTTAATAGACTTAGCTCTGCAAGAGAAATATAGTTTCAAATTGCTTTCCATCGTTTATTGAATTATTTATACAAATACACGCTGCTTTTAGTGTGATTAGCAAATAAAGAGCATCTACAACGTTGCGTCATTTATAAGCTGTTGTTGTTGGTTACAGAGATACCACATACATTATTTTCTAACACTTTTAATATCTTAATCATTACCTAAAATACTATATATTATTTTAAAATTCTTAATTAATTTGCTTACAATCAGTAAAGCACTGCACTAAAAAGTCGCTTATATGTGCTTATAATATGCTGGAAAAAGAAGGAAAATATGCACTAAAAATTCAAAATACATAAAGTATATAAATTTTTAAATTCAGTACTCGTAAACAACAACAATATGTTCATATTTTTTTTTTTATTTTATTATTCAAAATATATATTTTTATATCAGAAAGATATTTTTTTGCTTAGATAAAACTTACGAAAGAGTTAGCTGTTAAACGAACTGTCATACTGCGCTCACTTTTTGACATTTATGATCACTAGACTCTGGCAAATCATAGATTCACGCTTGAACAACGCTATCAAATTATCCAAATTTACTTTGAAAATCAGTCATCGATTCGCGCAACATATAGACGACTTCGTGATTTTGATGGCGAACAAAATCGTCCATCTGAGCAAGCCACGTCGAAGGAATATGCGTACTGAAGTTGGATACTGACCCGATGTTTGTGAGATCAATCCAGAACAGACCCAAGAGATCCATTACTTGCAGAAAAATGCACAGTTTGGTACGGTATACACGCTAGTGTTAACATCGGATCATATATCTTCAAAAATGAAGCCGGAGTTACTGGTACGATCAATGGAGAACGTTACCGATTCATGATCAATGATGTTTTGTTTGAAACTATGAACGATAGTGATCCGGGTGAGATGTGGTTTCAACAGGATGGCGCTACCATAAACGCAACCAGCGACTTATTGAAATAAACATTTGCCGATAAGTCGATTTTAAGAAACGGACCTATCAATTGGCCACCAATGTGATTTGACACCTCTCGATTATTTCCTGGGCGGCCTACGGAAAGTCACTAGTTTGTGCTAATAAACCAGCAACAATTGACGCCTTGTGAAAAACAGCCGCAGTGGCCATATGCTCGAAATCATTTTCAAATGTTAATACCATCTATTGGTCTTTCGAATAGAAAAAATTTTTTGATTAAAACTAAATTTTTTGTGCTATTTTTGAACTCTTTCTTTTAACTCATATAGCAAATGCCCCAGACCACTTTTGTGTTAAAAAAAAACTAGCTCATGAAATTTGAAGGCATTTTTTTCAACTTTGAGAAATTGATTAAAGCCATAATTTCTTTTTGGTCTCTATACTTATAAGTACTCAGATATAAGTATTGAGACCGAAAATGGGAAATTATTTTGATAAAATTTTGAAAACTCCTTTTTCAAGTTTTAAAAAATTTTCTTAAACAAAATTTAAAAAACTGGATCTAAAATTTTAAGGTTTTGTTAAATACATGTTACAGATTAACTGTGTGAATTTTTTTGAAGTAAATCCCTTTGGCAGAATTTTTTTGACTAGGATTTTTTTTTGCGGATTTCGAGAAAATTGGGATTTTAGTAAAATATTTAAATGTACTCTTTCTAAATACTTTGTATCAAAAATTCATCACTTTTCTACTTTTAAATGTTATATTTCATCTTAATAGCCTAGGGTTTCGGCAAAAAATAATATGACCCCATTAACCCTTAAAGAATTGGGGTCACATATGACCCCAAGCTAATAAAAGACATTTATTAAAAAAATTCAAATATTTTGTAAGTGCTGTTGAATTTTTAGATGCGATGCTTAAAATATATTAAGCAAATGTGTAGAACTTCCGCTCCCAAGATTTGGGATAAATCCGAGAACGTTAACCCATTATTTGCCAAGGCCAGCTTTGGATTTTAAGATATTTTCAAATAAAAATGACCGAAAACGAGTTTTTCTGTTAAACTCGATGAAACCACTATTTAGAATTTAAGAAAAATAATTCGGTTAACTTTTATTTATTTAACCCTCCAGTGCTTCTGGGATCAAAATAATCCATTGTGATATATCTTTGGTGCAATTATCTGCTTATTGCTCGCGAATATAAATGAAAACAACATTTAACCAATTTTGTTATAAATTTTTTTTTATAAAAATTTCATCAGGTATAAACATTTTCATATCTGCACGCCAAAAATTAATAACAATACCACAAAAATTTGGTATATACTTATTTTCTATATCCAGTTATTGCTGCGGCAAAGTTGGATCCAAGACCCTCTGTTGTAATGCATGTTAAAGGGTATCGTATAGTCGGTCTAATTTTTAATTATTATTCTTTTAATAATTTATTTTAATTATTTTTATTTCAACAATAAAAATTTTGTGTATCGAAAATGATTTCTCAACATCAACTGGGGTAAAAAAACAAAAAACATTTTTTTTGGACTTTATGGACTTAAATATTTTTAACTTTTTCACTTGTGGGTCGATTTTAAATTGTTTAACGGTTTTGGAAAGATGACTAACTAAGCTTTCCAAATATATATATATGTTTACACTTTTAACAAACCCATGTGGAAAAAATACCCCAAATATTTCAAATTTCCAGTTTTTTCGTGAGCTTTTTCAACTTTGGCGCCTGTTTTTCCTAGACATTGTTTCGGAACATATGATTTTATTATTTTTATTTGAAAGCACATTTAGTAGTGAGTAAATTGACACCTTGGTTTTTAAAATTGCTTAATAATTGTTAAGCAAAAGTTAAAAATATTTAAGTCCATAAAGTCCTAAAAAAACGTTTTTTGGACATAACTTCAGATTTTGAGGGTGTATTCAAAATTCTAAAAATGGACAAATGATCTACTCAACAAGGCCTACAACCTACACTAGGTCTCTTCAAAAGTGCATGCAATTTTTTCTATTTTGTGACATAGTGTAATTTAGACTTTAAAACATATATTTCCATCGAACACCTTGTCCTACTTATAACAGTTATTATGTCCAGTTATCCGAAAGCTGATCCTTATTTAAATGTTATTTTGAAACACTATTTCAATTAACGAAACCCTCCTATTTGGTATCTCTTAACTGCCGTTTCAGAAGTTATTGATGTTATAGCAGCAAATAGCTACCTCGAACACACAAGTACACCTGTACAAACTAGTGATTAGCATAAATTTTAACACTTAGTTATTATGAACACTTTATGGTTGTGTGTGTACGTGTGTTTGTGAAGTTAATATTAAAGTAATATTCTATTCTATTCCATTAAAATATTGCTTGAAGCTAGTTACAACTTCAACGACAGGCGTCTAATACTAACTACAAAATAATGCCTAAACTTTTTCCAGAAATTGTTATATATGTCGATAATGGAAACATACAAAAACACTTTGCATGAGTTTTAGCATGGTAAATATGTTTTGTATTTAATTTCTCTCTATATTAATTCTTAACCTTAAACAGACAAATGCATATCGACCTTAATGCAAATGTTATATCACTTAAAATTAGTTTTATTAAGATCAAAGGTGGTTCGGCAACCACTATTTGTGTGTGTATGTGTGTGTGTGTATATGTATGAGAGTGTAATTATGCATTTACGACATGTCTCTATTTTAGAGAATACATATAGATTTATTAAAATTTCATAGCCTAATATAAGGCGTTCAAGTATGCTTTAATACGCCAGCAGTAAAAATGTACACACGTTAGCTAATATTGTGATAATGTGTTATTTGTGCATAATATTAAAAAGAGTGTATTCATTCGAATTAACAACTATTTTTGTATATTGTATGCATTTTGCTTGTAGAAATTAACTCTCTCTATAAAAACAAACATCATTGTTTTTATAAAAATACAATAAATAAGAAATTATAATAAATACTGGTCAAAAAAGAAAAGCAATTCACTTTATATTTATATGATATTAAATAAATGTTGTACAGTGTAATTTTTCGAAATTTAGCTGGGACCGTAAATAACAGATATCCAGAAAATATAAACTCAAAAACACAACGTAGACCTATACTGTAATATACTAATAGATTCGTATTGAAGTGGTCTTTTAGAATCTATGGCGATCTGAAAAAAATGTTCTCAACTCTACAGTTAATTTTTATTTTTCAACGAAAAAATAACAGATCGGATGAAGCTCTTAATAATCTAACCCATAAAAACAAAGTTTTTTTTTATTAAAATTCCTTCTTTCCTTATGCATATGAGTTTTGAATCTCTCCGCGACTATGAGTGACTGTGTGTGACTATCTTACAAATTAATCTTTGGCCACAACAAGTCTATGGATAAAGTTTCAGATCGATCGGTTGAGGGGAAATGGGGTTTAAATCACTCCGTGACTGCGAGTGACAAAGTCAAAGTAAATATTTTTTTCACAGCAAGTGTATGGATCAAGTTTCAGATCGATCGGATAAGGGAAAATGACATTTAGATCACTCCGTGACTGTGCGTTACTATGCGTGACTATGCTTCACTGTGCGTGACTACCCCAAAAATAATTTGTAGTCACAACAGGACTATGGACCAAGTTTCAGATCAATTGGATAAGGGGGAATGGGGTTGCCCCACGATATACAGACAGAGAGTATGTGTTAAAAGAGTTTAAGAAGTGAGTTATTTCGTCATCATGAGATAAAATTCTTTTGAGTAGTTTTATTTTTGCCGTCTAAAATAAAACTCATTTTATTTATTAACTTCTTCTTTTATAGTCCCATTTGTTATTATACCCTCCACTCCAGTGTGCAGAGGGTATATATAAGCTTGTCATTCCGTTTGTAATAATTAGAAACAAAATTTTGGACCCCATAAAGTATATATATTTGTGATCCTTATAACAACCGGAGTTGATATAGCGATGTCCGTCTGTCCGTCTGTGGAAATCACGATGACGGCATCAATCGGGCACCTAGGGTGCTCGTTGACATAAAAAATGATTCATTAACATCCTGAAAAGTTTGCCATTTAAAATCGTCCAAATCGGTCGATTAGGGCCCGAGATTTGAATGAAGAACTAAAAAAAGTCTTGAAAAAATATAATTTTCTATGTTGTTCTTGTCACGATCACGCCCTGAATAGTGCAGCTACAGTGATCATTTTTAGGGCGAATGATTCTCCAAATTTATGGGAAGATTTCTATTTCCAAAATCATTAAAATCGGTGGAACAGGTCTAGGGAAGTCTCTGAAAAATCAAAAAAAAAAAATTAAAAATATGATGTTTCTATATTGTTCTTGTTGTTATTCTAAATGTTGTGTTGTTGTCGTAGCTGGACTTGTTGTTTTTGTGGTCTTGTGGTAATAATATAATAAAAACTAACCCTTTGTACATTTTTTTATTAACTCTGGTAGAAAAATTTAAAAGTTTCCATTGTTTTGGCATCACTCTAAAAATTTGTTAGATCATTTCTGTTATTACCACGAGCCTGCAAAATTTCAGATCGAATGGCTCACGGGAAATTGGTTAAAATCGATCCAGAATTTTTTCGACAAGCAGACACTACGAGTTAATATAAAGGGAGTAAAAATTCACCAACATCTAAAGCAAATAATGCTAAAATACCTAGTTGCTAATAAAAAAAAAACAATGTAAATATAGCAAAAAAAAATTTTATGTATAAATTTATTTATAAACTAGCTGTTTTTACCCGGTCTTGCCCGTAATAAAAAGGTCTTTGACTTGAAAAATGGTTCACTATGCTTACCAGGCGCTGAGTACTTAGTCCCCAATTAAAAAATTCCCCAATAAAATGAACTTTCTCCCCAAAAATTTGTATGGGCAGTAAATTCATTTTTTATTTCAATTAAAAATTTTTTGATTTTTTAATTTAGAAGTTTTTTATAAGATGCTGCAGCAAAAATGCTTCAAAAATAAGCGGCGAAACCGCTTTAAGTTTTTTTTTTTCAGTTTATTTATAAACATCAAACATAACGGAATGGTTCGCAAATTAAAGGAATCGGAATTTTTAAAAATTGAATTACTTCATTCAATAAGTGATCATCATTGAGCAGAGACATCAAATTCAAGTTTCAGAAATGAAAGACTAATGCGACGTTTAATATTGTGTCGCAAGGTTTCTTTTTAAGCAACTGCTTATAGTATATGTGTGGCCTCTTTTGATCAACAGGTAATTATTTCACATACGTAGATAAAATTTATCATACGACATTTCACTAAGCTGTGTTCCGCGAGCGAGTCGCGTCCGCTTCCGCGCGTTTGGCAGCCACACCCGTGCTGCCGCGCAGTTGTTGTCAACTTATTTTAATCGCCAAAATATATTTTTCAGTTCATTGCAATATTTTAGCTGAGCTGTATTCCCCGTGCACATACCTTCCGCGCAACGAAATGATGCTATTGAAAAGAATACTCATTTTAAATGCATTTATTGTAGGACATATATTGAGAGCAGTATGCAAACGTTTACTAAAATAAATATTTAACAAAATTCATTAAATAAAAATATGTAAAAATTTAAGAATGAATTTGGGGAGTAAGTTCAATTTTTATTTCGATTAAAAATGGCGAATTTGTTCATTTCTTGTGGGTACCTTTTTTTTAAGTTTGGGGAATTTGTTCACCGTGTAGTTATTTCCCTGTAAACCAAATTTCAGAGAAATCCGTTGAAAAGTACAAATTTGTATAGGGAAGAAATATACCACATAACAAAATATGAATTTTATATGAAACTTGGGCGTAAAAGTAGGCGTGGTCGGTAAAAATCATATGACGACCTTCCCTGGAACATGTACTCAATTTCGGAGAAAGCCATTGAAAAATAAAAGTTTGTATAGCAATCAAATAAAGAAACAAATAAAAGGATAAAATAAGTTTTATATATATAGAAGTTGGCGCAAAGAAGGCGTGGCCTGTAAGAAGCATATGGTGACCTTCCCTATATTATAGAGATCGTGTGACCAAATTTTAGACATCCCTTGAAAAATAAAAATTTCTATAGTGCACAAATATACCAAAAAACAGAAAATTAATTTTGTATAAAAAGTGGGCGTAGAAGTAGGCGTGGCCGGCAAGAATCATATGGCGACCTCTCTGGAGTACAGAGATCGTGTGTAGCAAATTTCAGAGAAATCCGTTTAAAAAAAACATTGTGTAGAGAACAAATGTACCAAAAAACAGAATATGAATTGTATACAAAAAGTGGGCGTAACAGTAGGCGTGACCGGTACGAAGAATATGTCGACCTTCCCTGGAGCAGAGAGATCGTGTGTACCAAATTTCAGAGAAATCGGTTGAAAAATAAAAATTTGTATAGCGAACAAATATACCAAAATACAGAAAATGAATTGTATATAAAAAGTGGGCGTAAAAGTAGGCGTGGTCGATAAAAAGTATATGGTGACCTTAGCTGGAGTACAGGGATCGTGTTTACTGAATTTCAGAGAAATCTGTTAACAAATAAAAATTTCTATAGTGCACAAATATACCAAAAAACAGAAAATTAATTTTGTATAAAAAGTGGGCGTAGAAGTAGGCGTGGCCGGCAAGAATCATATGGCGACCTCTCTGGAGTACAGAGATCGTGTGTACCAAATTT
This sequence comes from Cordilura impudica, assembly GCA_963682025.1. Taxonomy (NCBI): domain Eukaryota; kingdom Metazoa; phylum Arthropoda; class Insecta; order Diptera; family Scathophagidae; genus Cordilura; species Cordilura impudica. The sequence goes on from OY821517.1 coordinate 152,338,795, forward strand.
CAGAGAAATGCGTTGAAAAATAAAAATTTGTATAGCGAACAAATATACCAAAATACAGAAAATGAATTGTATATAAAAAGTGGGCGTAAAAGTAGGCGTGGTCGATAAAAAGTATATGGTGACCTTAGCTGGAATACAGGGATCGTGTTTAACGAATTTCAGAGAAATCTGTTAACAAATAAAAATTTGTATAGTGAACAAATATGAATAAAACAGAAAATGAATTTTACATAAAAAGTGGGCGTAAAAGTAGGCGTGGCCGGTAAAAAGTATACGGCGACCTTTCCTGGGGTATAGAGATCGTGTGTACAAAATTTCAGGAAAATCCGTTGAAAAATAAAAATTTGTATAGCGGTCAAACAAACAAACAAACAGAAAATGAATTTTATATATGTATATAGATTTATATAAACATATTAAATAATACAAATAATATTCATATATTATATATGTATATCCATAACAACTGCATGTTAGAAATAAGTCGGTATATTATTTTATTTACATAAAATTCTGCAATATTTTGTTGTGGGGAAAATACATTTCTTTTGCATTAACAGAGTGTCACTTCATTTTGCTCAGCGTAACTATGCCACAGTAGATGGCGCCACAATTTTTGTTTGTTCTAATTAGCTTTACAATAGTTATTTCTATGTTAACATGAATGTTAATATTTTCAACTGGATATCATACAGAACAATGTTAAGAGTATACACGAACATTTACAAATATGAACATAAGTTTGGCATATTAACTTTTTGTTGTCTTTACAAAATGAAGCTACCGAGTTCATCAATGATTTTTTTGCTTTCAAAACAGTTCTACATAGTTATATAGAATTATTATTCTGCTTTACCTACAAAATATCTGATTGCGATTACATCTAATTTTTAAAAATTGTTTATGATTACTAAAGCACTATTATTCACATAAATACAAAATTGCACTTTTTAAATTTTCCAATCAAATTTAAGAAAATATCAATTCTAAAAACTGGAATTAAAAATTTCCAATTATAAATTACAATTAATTGAATTTCAGAAAATCATATCAAAACGTCGGAAATTATAATTTTAAATTTAGAAGACATCAATTGCATCTTTAATATATAAATTTTATTCGTTAAACACAAATTGAAATTCCAAAAAAAAAAACACCAAATACCTATGTTTACATTTAAAAAATTTTTACATTTAAAAAAAATCTTGACATTCAGGAGAAATTAATAGCTTTTCAGTACCGCGATTCAGTAACTTCTTTTAACGATAGTCGAATCGTTAAGAAAAGAAAATTGCAAAATTATCAGTAAAATTTTTAAACGATATTCGCTATTGTTAAAGTCAGCTGTTGTTGTTATCTAAACGACAACCATTTTTGTGTTGTTTATTCAATCGATAAAAACTTAAATTTTTAGGTTGAAATGTCGTCATACATACAAAAAAAAATCATAAAATAGTGAAAATATTTTGCTTTAATTAAAAAACTTTTTTATATAAATAAAAAAATTAAATAGCATATTCAATTCATTATTTCATTTTCAAATAAATACACAGAAATATTAGTAAAAAAATAAAGATATTAAACATAAACATAAAATCATCCTGTCAAACACGAAGTAATTTGTTTTTTCCTATTCTTCTTTGTGTTTTTCGCCTATTTTGACAGAGTTGCCACTCGTTTACAATTTAAATAAATAGAAAAATAGATTTGTCGATGTATGTAAGATGTATGTACTTAGTGAATCACTTAATCCTTAGTGCAAACAACAATAGCTGTCGATATATTTTGCGATTGTCGGATCGTTGAAATTTACAGAATCATACTACAGAAAATATTAATTTAAATTCAATGAATTTCAGAAAACGTCAAATTATATTTAAGAATTGCGAACATACAAACTGTTACATAAATAAACGCAATTTGATGAGAATGTTATTTTTTATATATAAATTTTCACAATTTTTTTGGATAAAAATTTGAAGTTTTTCAGAAAATAAAGAGAAGAAATTATTTTATTTGAAATGTTTGGGACATTTGGTTTTTTGCGTTTGGCATCCCTAATTTGAATATTTATTATTATAAATTTATTCTCTATGTTTTCTAAATATGGCAATATTTTAATAAAAAAATTGAGAGAGTTTTTTTTTGGTTATTATTTTGTTACTCCATCCGACCTATATGGCCGCAATGAAGAAATATTTGTCCAGTTAAAAGAAACTATACAGCCATCTCCAATTAGCACGATTTAATGCATATAGCCACCCTACACAACCATTACCTTTGCAATGGAGGTTAGGGCGAGCTATTTAATTAGCAAAAACTAAATTAAACGAGAAGTTATGTCATACAACCGGAAACGCATGCATATAGGTATATAACCTAAATACATGCCGATCAGCAACCACGATGACCAAAAAGCAAACACCGAAATAAATCCGAAAGAATAGAAAAGACGAAAACCAACCCAAAGAATTTGCTGAAATAATTTGATATTAAGTTTAACAAATTGTTTACTTTTTCATTTACATTTATTATCAACACTCAAACCGAGGTGGAGGGTATCAAAGATTCGGCACAACCGAATTTAACACTCTTACTTGCTCAATCTATATTTGTAGGCGAACGGTGTAGAGAAGCAAGACAAAAAGACACGATTTCTGTTTTTGAAGACTTTTTTCATATTTCTCTTGACACTCATATCTTTTTTTTCTTGTTACGCTTTGTTCTTTTTAGTCCTTTGAAGTGGCCACTTCAGTGAGATCAAGAATCGCTTACATTTTTATTTATTTTTGATGTGTAAACATCTATGGGGGTAAAAATCTATTTCACAATACAATCACAAAAACAGCCTAAGGGAAGATCGGTGTGAGGTATATGTAAGTGTATTGGTGCAAAGATTATGATTTAAATTTATTAAGCTGATTCAACAACCAACAGAAGCGCCATGAATGTATAGCAAACAACTGCAACCATCAAGTATAACAACCAAAGCAGTTGCTTGTTATATATAGATGGCGCTTACTGTTTGATTTTAATTGACGTGTAAATAGATTGTTACACATCTCCCCTGTGATCGGACTCACATAATTTTTTATTTATTTAATATTTATGCGTAATATCTTTAAACTGAATAGGTTTTAACTTAAAACTTTTAAATATTGATTCTTTCTGCTATTTGATTGGATATTCCAAATGTTCTACTCTTAATAATTTAAATCTTAAATAGGTTTTTTTTATATAGTTTTAAAAATTATTATAAATTATTAAGTAGAAAAGATTAAATCTTATAATGAAATAATGTAAATATTATTTAACAAATAATTAAATTGAATTGAAAAATAAAAAAAAATTCTTTGAATTTACATTAATTTATATTTTATATTTTTCTTAATGCGAAAAAGACACTAAAGCAGATTAAAAAAAGATATGCAACTACAAATCATCGTATGAATGCAAAAGGTTTTTCGTAGCAGCTTTACAAGAGAATTAAGGAAAACGACGTCGTTAAGATCGTCGTGTGAATTGGGCCTATCTGATATAATGGGTGAAGTAATTTATTTTTTTAATTTAACGATCATAATGTTCACCAAATTTTCTGCGGAAAGATTTGAACGCAGGTTGCTCAATACCAATTTAAGAGCAGTTAATGTTTTTCCACGCTAATCTGGGTTAAAGGAACACAGTATACAGTTTTTGCCAATTTATATAAGTACGGATAGATAAATGAATTTTTTTTTGCCTCCCAGAACTCCAAGAGAGATAAGTTTTATTTTCTGACGGGAAAAATAAAACTTCTCAAATGAGTTTCATTTTATGACGGCAAAATAAAACTCCTCAAATGAAAATAAAAATCTCTTTTTAAGAGTTTCATTCTACCTTTTATTTATACGTTGAAAAATAACTGTTTTAGATGATTTTTTTTTTTTAATTCACAAAATAACTTTTTTGATTATTTTTTGATATCACTTATAACCGTTACGGTCCCTGAAACTTAGAAAGAAATAATATTTCTAAATTCCAAAAAATTAATTAAATGCCAAGAACTAAATTCTTTACATATTTTTGATTATAACACGGTGTTACAAAAAAGAATGAAGTCGAAATCCCTGGGATATCATATTATTTTTCTGGTAGGTATTGTCGAGTAGAACAAGAATCTGTATTTGAAATTTTCCAGGCACGTCAGAATTTTGAGATACGGGTAAAAAACCGGGTTTTCGGACCTCTATGCACTTAATAACGGGTAACTCAGTTGGTTCTCCACCGATTTTAATTTTATAAACGGATTTGGATAGAAGAGACTTATACCTTTAAAATGATATATATGACTATATGGTTTGATCCAAAAATATGTGTGTATTTCTGCACCAATGTCATTTTTTTACCACTTTTTTTCGACATTTTTTAACTTTGGCGATATTTTTACGCACTTTTTTATAAATGAACCGTAAAGCTTTATAATTTATGTTAGTAGCATATTTAGTTAGGAGTAAAATGCAATTTACGGTTTTAAAATCCGTTAAAAAATGACTAAGTTATTAAATATTGTATCAAACCAAAATTCTTGCAAAATACAAATTCCTTAATATGATATTTCTACGCATTATTTTATACAGAAATTTTACTGAGTAAAATTCAACTTTGTTTTAAAAAATCCGTTAGAAATTAAGAGAGTTATTAATTTTGTTTTTAAACCTAAATTTTTGCATAATTGCTTGCACATTATTTTTCTAGTTTTTTTGCTCTCTGTCTAGTGATGTTTTGCTAGAAGTTAGCAGGTAAAATTTTGTAAATGCAATGTGGAGCAAATTGGGACAACAGAGTTTGCCAAACTTTTTTTGCTTGGAGTCAGATTGTTATTTGTACAAAACTTTACATTCCGAAAACTGAAAATGTTTCTTAAAAAAGATTTTGGAGGGGTTTTCTTATTTAATATAAAATAATAATTTTAAACATAAGTGGTATTTTATTTGCACTGTATATTTTTTTATATATACTGACTATAATAAATGTGATTGATATACTCTGAGGACTATAAATTGTAAATCACTGTTATATTAAACTCAAATTAGAATTACAACAACAATTAGCAATGAGAGCTTAAATCATGTAAAAGTATTGTTTTTTTAATTTGTTTTGTTTATCACTTTTGTTTACTTAAATAAATAAAAAAGTTAGCCATTTGATAATATTATAATAGTGAAGGGCAATTAAAATTAAATTTGAATTTATCCCGATAAATAAATTTTATTAAAAATAGAAAATGTGCGACAGACGTAATAAATTTTGTTATATTTGTGGTTTATTGGTAGATATCGATCATAGACGTGATTTTAGAAATAATGGTGGAGTGGTGGAAATATATAACAAACTCTTCAATCGCTCTTGTAAATTTAGTCGCTGGTATGAACCTGAATTTATTTGTGATTATTGCGGTTGAACATTAAAAAAGCCGTCAGTTACTTTACACTTTTCGACACCTATGATTTGGCATCATCAGCTCCACCATAAACCAGGTGATTGCTATTTTTGTCGAACCAATACAAAAGGTTACTCTTTTAAAACGCGCAAAAGTGTCAAATACGCAAATGTTTTAACTGTAACAAAACCGATATATGTAAGTGATTATGCAAAAATTTAGGTTTAAAAACAAAATTAATAACTCTCTTAATTTCTAACGGATTTTTTAAAACAAAGTTGAATTTATCAGTAAAATTTCTGTATAAAATAATGCGTAGGAATATCATATTAAGAAATTTGTATTTTGCAAGAATTTTGGTTTGATACAATATTTAATAACTTAGTCATTTTTTAACGGATTTTAAAACCGTAAATTGCATTTTACTCCCAGCTAAATATGCTACTAATATAAATTATAAAACTTTACGGTTTCTTTATAAAAAAGTGCGTAAAAATATCGCCAAAGTTAAAAAATGTCGAAAAAGTGGTAAAAAAATGACTTTGGTGCAGAAATACACACATTTTTTTAGATCAAACCATATAATCATATATATCATTTTAAAGGTATAAGTCTCTTCTATCCAAATCCGTTTATAAAATTAAAATCGGTGGAGAGACAACTGAGTTACCCGTTATTAAGTGCATAGAGGTCCGAAAAACCGGTTTTTTACCCGTATCTCAAAATTCTGACGTGCCTGGAAAATTTCAAATACAGATTCTTGTTCTACTCGACAATACCTACCAGAAAAATAATATGATATCCCAGGGATTTTTTTTTGTAACACCGTGTAATCTATATTATTAATAGGCTACGCGATTTCTTGTGACTGATGTTTTGTTATACTGTTTTATCCCGATTTTGAAAGGTATTTCTTTTTGCCGATTTGCAGATTTACAGATTTTTAAGTTTTTTCCTTTATTTTGAGAAAATTGCATTTAAAGTTGCTACTACCACATTCATAAAATTATACAATACTATGTGTGTGTTTATTAAATTTGTTAATGTGTTTGTAATAAAAATGAGTTCGTTTTTTGTGTTGATTTGTGAATTGGCTATAATTGATTAGCATACTTTTAGGGTCCTTATTTAATAAAAAAATTAAATTTCCTAGAATTTGCGCTCGAATTTCGAGGACTGGAATCTGCTAGTATTATTAATTGTACGAGAACATACAAATTGAGCTAGTATATGAAAAATAAACAAATAAGAAAATTGTAGTCGCTCTAGACCGACTATACGATAATCTATACCTTGAGTTTCGAGATTAGCTTTGCTAATATACCAGTTGGATACAAAACATAAGCAGAGATACCAACTAAGTGCTTTACGCACTAGATTTAGTGGTTTTTGATGACCCAAAAACCGCATTTACTTACATTTAGCGCTTTTCGCTTTTCGTTTTCCTTTTCAACTATTATATTTTTTAGCGTTTTTTAACAAAAACAGATAATATTAAACAAAATTTTTTAAGATATTATTAATTTTATAACAAAGAATTTTTAAATGGTAGACTAGAAATCGAAGAGTATGAAAATTTTGTAAATAATTTAAAACTCAGTAGTAGGGAAAATCGAGACAGAATGATTTATTTTAGATTTAAATACTTTACTTCAAAAAGTCACTCAATGATTTTCTTTTATTGAATTATCAAGTTTCTTTATCTCTTGACTCTTCCATTCTCAAACACAGATATCGAAAGAGTGTTCAGTACAATGAATTTTCTAATATATAATTCCGTCAATTCTTAAATATATATTAAATATAGGCTAAAAATATAAAATTAATTTAGCGTAAATTTTTAATTCCCTTGAAATATATAAAAAATCACAATTTTATGTATGATGAGTATCAGGCCTGAATATGAGGAAAATGAAAAAAAGTTATATTTTTATTTTTTTTTTGATATACATTTAAAAAGTAACATAAAATTCCAGAACTTTTTAGCGCTTTTCGTTTCATTCTACTTTAGCGTTTTTTAGCTCTTTTTGAAGTACCGTTTTGTGCTTTTTCTTCAATTAAGTTGGCATCACTGAAGGCCTTATTATTAATTTGTGGCATGTAGATATGATAATGTTCATATCAGATTATATTTTTATATTGGGACTCGGTCAAAAAATAGATCAATCATGATCATATTCTCAAAAACATGTAGTCGTGATCGAAATAATTTCGTATCGAAGTTTATTTCGATATTGCACATATATATAATTTCCTTATTCGTTACAGAACGAAACGATTTATGGGTTTAGTATTGTAAAAGCTTGAAATAAATATGTAAATATATATATATATATAAATATATGGATAAATGTAATAGATTAAAGAGAAAATGTTTACAAAAAAATATATTTATTCTAAAATTGAAGAAAAAGCAAGTAAAAGACGTTAAAAAGAGATAAAATATTATTTAAATAGATCCAGCTTTGTTTTTTTATTCGTCATCTTCTCATAATCTTCTTATCATCCTCATTATAATTTTATCCTTGTGATGTACTTACAGACAAATCTTCCAATTATTTACTGATCTGAATCTTTGGTAGTTTTTCAGACCATCAACAACGACTTCTGTGACTGCTGGAGCCAATATTTGTTCTTCAACTTGGGAAAGAACTTTTTTTTCATAGGATTTGTTGAACGAAACCTTTTTTACATTTCGTTTGTGATCATCGTAAATGTACACAAATAAGTCATTACTCGGAATAAGAGAAAATAATTTTCTTTCTGTGTTTCCTTGCGATACAATTTTGAACCTTTAACTGTTGGTCTTGAACCAGTTTGGCTGTTAGACGATCCCATACTTTGTTAGCCCTTGTTTTTCTTGTAAAGTATTTGGCAAAACACTCTTGGCTAGACCAGTATGTTTGTCCATAAAGCTGTCAAGAATCTCCTACTGGTTAAAGTTTAGTTTTGTTATTTTTGACCTAAACTTACTAAAATTAATATCTTTCCCAACTATATTATATATATTTTGCACCAAAAAGGTTATTATTTTCAGTTTAATGGGGAAAAAATTTTATCGCATGGTTTTTTGCTAACGAGTAAAATATCGTTATCGAATCCCAGAATCAGATATTTCGTTACATATCGTATAAGAAAATCCCAAAAGTACAAAATTTCGCACGCTGAAATAAAAATACGTTCCTTGCAATTGCGAAAATTAGTCCCAGGAAATGATTTAAATGGGGACTATAACTAAAAATGGTTCTACGGGAATTATTTTCTGACTACCGATTAATGGGTATAATAAACATACAGAAACAAAAATTTACCGTTATCTATACGATAATCTGAATCTTATGTCTATTTAAGTCGATCTCATGGGTGTCGACGAAACACAAACTCATTATACTCTGACCACAAAGTGACATCGGGTATAAAAAGAGCAAGGTACGATTTTTTTTTATTTTCTTTAGTCAACTCAGTTGAGTTTACTTATTTATGAATTCACCTCTTTAAATATCTGATAATTAACTATGTGTTATAATGATTATGATGGAATTTATTTCATAAATTTGTAATTTTCATACACTTAAGCTGATGACGATGATACAAAATTAACATGGAAATAATTATAAACTCCCAATGATCTGTAATAAATTGGATTATGAATTTTAAACGAAACTTAAAGGCTTAGCGAGGAAGCTTTAATGTCGATTGCAAACGGCCCAATTTTCAACTATCGAAGGTTTCTGTTCAAATTTAGAACAATTTTTAATTTAAAAATTTAAATTTACTAATAAAAATTAATTTCAAAACGCTATTAAACTTATTCCTTTCAGGATCCCTTTTTAACATAAAATGGTTGCTATTTCTGCCCTTTTTTTCGCTAAGCATGAGATTGGGCCGATAAGAACAAATAAAAGTCCTTTTGTGTGGATAGCTTCCTTACTAGTGCTGAAAGGAACTCCATATAAAGGGTGATCGAATTATATTAATTTTATTTGAGCGAGCGAGTATTTTTTTGCATGGGAAAGCAGACGTGTTCCATTATGAACACAGGCCTTTGCTATTTTCATGAAATTTTCGGTGACATATTGGCAAAGATGTGGCTCTATCACATCGATGACGGGTTGGATGTCATTTAATTCACACAGACCTGAGATTTCAAAAAACCCCTAGAAAGAAATCGCACGGCGTAAAATCGCACGTACATGGCGGCCAATTGACCACGGAATTTCGAGAGATTATTCGGTTTGGAAATCATTGCTCCAGTAAATCAATTATTTCGTGCGCGGTATGGCTGGTGGCGCCGTCCTGCTGTAACTACATGTCATTCAGATCAATACCATCCAGTTGTGGCCACAACAAATCCGTTAGCATATTCCAATGGGTGAAGATGATTTGTTTAGAAAAATCGACATTCACTTAATTTTGCTCCGCCACCCATGAAATGAATCTCCGGCGCTGTGCAAGGTCTGCTGGTTTGAGCTTCGGAGTGAGCTGTTTCTTGTATGGGTGCACTTCCACGACCGAAAACTTCGGGGATTTTGCAACCCGTTTCAGCGTAACTTTCTCCATTTTTGTAATGGGTGTTGAGTTGTGTAGGGCTCCATTTTTTAAAATCAGAACTGGAACCTGCAAAGAAAAGAAATGGCTTCAAATTTAAATCGTGCACTCTTATTACATATTAAAATAACAACCACACAATTAACACAATTCTTACCATGATTGCGCTTTTTTCATTTTGATGAGGATAGTCCCAGAACTACCCATCCATCCTACCAAGAAATTGTAAGAAATGTAGGTAAGATAAATTAATTTTTAAATTTTTTAAACGTGAATGGAAACAGAAAATAATCCGAGGGGTCTAAATGTAGCGCACAGGGTTCGGGATGAAGCAACTCGAACTTTAAATCATTGCTTTTCGCGTGCATTGTCTAGATAAAACCCAGACAATGCGATATTTTTTCATAATTTGATCCCCCAACGTTTCATTTTGAAGATAATTAATGAAAAATACTCAACGGGCATCCGAAAAAACTAACGCCTTGGTCTTACCTGCAGAGGGAACTCTCTTCGATTTCTTTGCACCCGATTATTTCCTTTCAGTCTACTGTACCTTAATCTCTGGTGTGAAATGATAGCCTTATGTTTAATCCCTGGTTATGAATCGACGCCTATTATGTCTGCTATCTAACGTACTTTCAGTTGACGGTCGCCTTATAACATTTAGAAGAATTTGTTCATCATTTCAGACGTAGCGACCACAGCCAATTGACCATTGCAATGTTTGTCTTGGCAGCTCGCACGTCATCGTTTAAACTCTGTTATCCTATGTTTTATTGTTGTAAATGAATCCGCTTAGTATAATGTAGCTCGGCTAAGCTATTGGTAGGAATCTCTTACACGAAAATATCAGCTAGCAGTGAAAATTTTTTTCCATCTTTTAAAATCCACAGATAATAACTAGAAAAAAATCTGTGTATATTCTTGATCCTTATAACAAGCTGAGTTGATATAGCGATGTCCATCTGTCCGTCTGTGCAAATCACGATGACTCCCTCAATAGGTCAAGTATTGAAAATGATTCAACGACATCCTGAGCAGCTTGCTATTTACAATCATCATAATCGATTTAATAGGTCTTGAGATTTCAATGAAAACTGAAAAACAAAAATAATTAAAAAATATGATGCTTCAATGTTGTTCTTGTTATTTTTGCTACTCTAGTGCCGTTTTCTTTTCTAACAAAAAATGTAGCATTTTATTTGCTATTTTTTTTCGAAAAGTGTATTTTTTTTTATATATTCTGAATTAAGAGCAACCTTATCTTATACATCAATCGAAAGGTCTCAAAATGCTATGTTTATAAAATGCAAAAAATGTTGATTATTATCCTCTTTGAAGTCATAGGATAAAAATCTTCAAAAAGGGGAACAATGGGGAAATATTCTGCCATTTTGACCAGAAAGAATTCAATGGCTGCGCTTTTTTGTGATTTAAGAGGTCTCGACTTTGAGACCTTTCGATTGATGTAGCTCTTAATTCAGAATATATTTTTATATTTATATTTATATACACTTTTCAAAAAAAGTGCAAATAAAATGCGACATTTTTTGTCAGAAAAGAAAACGGCATAAGTTTTGTAATTTATGTCTGGTAGCTGTAACTGTTGTTGTTGTTGTAGTAGTTGTGTTTGTAGCATTTGCTTCAGAAGTCCAAGTCACGTGGCTTGTAGCCATCTTGCGCCGCCGCAGACTCTTTCTTTACTACTGGAGCCATTGCCGAACTAAGAGGCTGAGTTCGTCTAATATTTACTTGCCGAATAAACCATCCTAGTCACTTTTTCATTTTTGAATAAGTATAAATATAAAACACTGGTTCGGAATCAAAAGAAAATGTATTTAAATTAAAGCACTGAAACTAAAACTATTTCTGAGGATTTTAATGGTTCAAACTACTCAAAAATTTTCACTGTAGTAGGTTAAACTGATTTCTTCTCTCATTTACGCATGGCCCAGCAATGGTAGGCCTACTCTAATAATAGAAAACAATAAAATTTTTCTATTAAAAAACCATAATTTCTTAACAACAACAATAAATATGGAATTATAATAAGTTGTATAAGTTGTAAGTTCAAGTAAATTTGTAACAGTTGAGTAGGATTTACGGAAACCATGTTGCTCATGAGCAAGAATTGAAAACGCTTGACAAAACAATGTATCAGTTATAAGTTTTTCAAGTAATTTTGGAATAGAGCTCAATTTAGCAATCCCTTTGTAATATGAGATATCGGATTTAGTGCCAGATTTGAATAATGGATCAATAAATGATTTTTTCCAATACCCAGGAAAATATGACAGTTTAAGTGATTTATTATAAAGAAACGTTAACGGAATATATGTATAGGAGGTTTGCACATCATTTTAAAACACAATTTGGGACACCATCAATACCAGGAGCATATGATAAATTCAGTTTTATTAAATTATTCAAAACGGCGTGTTCTTGTATAAATGGAATACTTATAAAAGATGATTCAGGAATCAAGTATGGATATCCAGTATTATTATCAAAAACTGATGAAGAGACGTTGACGCTAAAAAGTCTGCAAATATCTGAAATATCGTCAGAGTTTTCTATATTTTTTAATTTCATTGTAGTTGTGAAATCGAGCGATCTCTTATTAGAATTTACAAATTTGTGAAAGGATTTAGGGTCGGTTTTTAAGTTATTTTTAATTTTTATCACATATTTATCATATGCAGAACGATTAGCCAAATTGTATTCAGATCTACATATGTAGATATAGTATTGTCTAAATTCAGAAAAAATTAGACAGAAATAATATATAAAATATATAATATTAAATTGAATTTTGTAAATATTAATGGTATCTTATTGTAACTATAATACTACTATAACTACTGTGAATTATCTATTTTTATCTAAAAAAAAGTATCGTAAAATCAAAATTATCCGTTGTCAGAAGGCAATGTTATATCAAAAATATTGGATAGAGTCACTTGCTGTACAACTATCAACTAAAACGGTGAGCTAGAATAGCACCAAAAATAATCTTATATCCTTAAGAAATAAAATTGTAATATCTGAAATAAATCTCCCTCTATTTTTATTTCACAACATTTATATTCTCTACTATTAACGAGAAAATACAATTGTTGTGGCACAGGTTTCTCACCCGATCAATTTAAGTTCCAGGCATTGCAGCTCACTATTGCATCCTAGCATCCTGAATTAAAAATCATCCATCCCAGAGAATTCTGTTCAAGTATAATTCATTTAATTTAAAGATGATCCACGTTCCATATATTATTCCTTAATTACCGACAAATATATTTGGCTGGATCAGTTTGAAATTTTATACAAGATTTTAATATAATTTAAATATTTCACTGTGTTACAAACGTTAATTTAATGTGACAAACATTAGCTCAAATTTAAAATATCCAGTCCCACCGATATAGGGTATACTCGTACAATTTCACAAACAAACATATGTTGTCAATAAGCAATTAAAAAAACATGCACATCACAAAATTTGATGCTTTAATTAACTTTTAAAAATGTTTTTAATTTTTATCTTTTCCCTCTTATACACACACTCTCTCTCTCTCTCTCTTTTATCTTACAGATCGTGCAGTAAATTGAGATCTACTAAACGGAACGAGAGCATTTACTTTGCTGTACTAAATTAAAATAAAAGTGAATCATCTCGACAAAGGAAACTGAAAAAAAAAATTAAAAGCAGCACCAAGAAACACAAACAAATTCAAAATACATTTTTTTTGCTTTTGCTGGAGCCGCTCCACCAAACGTCCAACAACCATAATGGCAGTGATCTACAGGTAATACACAAGTTAAAACATAAAAGCGCTTAATACAATATAAAGAAATAAACTAAAAAAAATAATTGTGGTAATTCGTATAATTTTGCAGAGATAAATTATTAATAAATCATATGATAAAAGCCGGTATAAATTTCACAAAAATACGTTAAACATTACAACACAGTATTATTATCTTTACGAGTATAATATAAAGGTATCAAATTTGTGTGTTAATTTTTAACATTAAATTAAAAAAAAAAAAATCTGCTTAATTTCAATTTCATTATTCTACTAATCATGCGTACACAGGAGTATCTTAATATATGTTAAAGTTTCGCTTTAATTCGTAAAAGAAACTGAACTTAATTTACTTAAATTAAAACATACTCTACTCGTATGTATTTATGTATGTAGAAACAAAGAAACGTGACTGGGTTCAAAAAAATTTCCATTCAATTTTGTGAATTGGCTTTATATTTCCGCATAATAATATAAACTTAGTTAATGATGGAGTTAGCTTGAATGGTGTTTGAGAAAAGTCTGGTCAGATGTTATTTTAATATTATTGTTTTTTAAACTTTGAATAGAAATGAATAATAGTTGTAATTTCTCATAACTTGGATTTAATAAATATAGATTTTATTTATTGAACTTTATTGAACAAAATAGAGGAACAGAAATTCCAAAAAAAATTTTTTTTTAACTTCTCCAATATTACAAAAATGGCAATTAGGGGTTATTTATATATTTAGTTTTTTAATAGGTGAAGATTCAAAAGAGGATTGATTTTGTATTCTATTTAATGATGTTTATGAACGAATTTGGAAAAATCGAATTTCCTAAAATAATAAATAAAAAAATAAAGTATAATAAACTTCATGTCGGATGTGGTTCTTATATGGCGACCAGGTGTAAAAATGCTCCAATCCTGAGTAAAATATGTTATAGGTTTAAGGGAATATCGGGAAGTTGCTTTATGTGGAGATTATGACTTCAAATAGTCCTACAGGTTATATTTCAAGATTGATGTATTATGGATATTATAAACAAAAACAAACTATTTAAATTCGGTCACGGTATAAATGTGATAATCAGGATTTTAGGGTAATATCTGATATATAGGGGACATTTGTATGGGGTGTAGCTCTAAACAGGCCCCAATTTTAATCAATTTCAAAAGCTTGTATACCAAATTAATAGGCTAAGTGATTTCTTGTGACCGATGTTTTGTTCTACCGTTTTATCCCGACTTTGACCAAACGTATATTATTTGAAAGGTATTTCTTTTTAGTCGTTTTGCAGATTTACACATTTTTAAATTTTTGCCTTTATTTTGAGTAAATTTCATTTAATATTGCTACTAACACATACATTATACATATGCTATGTGTGTTTTACTAAATTTGTTAATGTGGTTGTTAATGAGTTTGTTATCTTCGTTCTCAATAATAATAAACCAAAAAAGTGTCGGTTTTTGAATTGGCTAAGTTGAAAAAAAAAGTTGCCTAGAATTTGCACTCGAATTTCGAGCGCTGGAATCCGCTGTATAAATTAATATTTGCAATCTGTAATTTTGGAAAATTGTTTTAAAATTCGATATGTTACTTCTACGTATTTGATAATAAATTTTGCCATCGATTTTCTTGTTTTCTGTGTGCAGAAAATAAAAAATAGTTAGCTTTACTCGACTGCGATTCTTCCCAATTTTTTGCGTATTTTTATCACCTATACCATGGTATAATACGTTTGTGCTGATGTTTGTGACAACCAAAAAAAATTACCTAGATCCAACTTTTATTATACCGGTAGGCTCAGAATCACTTACTCATTTGATTTTGCGATGTCCGTCTGTCTGTCCGTCCGTTTGTGTATTTATGTAAACCAAACTAAATGTTGCAAATTTAAATATAATTTGATGAAATTTGTTATATATGTTTTTATCAGCTGACGACGAATGCTATTGAAATTGGTGAAAATTGTTCCATGTTCAAACCGAGCCACCAGACTAAAATTGTCGTAAGATCCAGATTATCATATATAGATAAAATTTAGTGTATGTATGTATGTGTAGGGCTTGCAATACCGGACCAAATTTTCCAAACCGGTATTTCGGTATTTCATTATATTAATACCGGGATCCCGATATTAATACCGGTATTTAAAAAATATTAAAAAAAGCGAAACTACACTGCAAAAAATATAAATAATTAAAAACAAAATAAAATATTTAATTCAATAATGTGTTATTCAAAACAATAAACTTTTTTTTGAAGTGGCACAAAAGAGAAGAAAAATATTAAATAAAAAAGAGTAATAAAATAATTAATAATTCGTAAATATAATAAGTCCTATGTCATAAGTAAGTCCTATGTCATATGCCCTCAAAAATGTTATCAAGAGTTGTGTCGCTTAAGCTGGATCGAATTTTTGTGCTCAATAGCCCTGCTGCTGAAAAGGCTCTTTCTGACTAGACGCTAGTTGGTGGTATGGACATAAGGCAGTCCACTCGCAGTCTTCATCACATTAACTTTCTTGGAAATTGCCATTTCTAGTTTTTCTTTCATTGTCATCGAAATTCGAATTTCAGCAGATGACTCGGAAACGTCGATGGAAGAGTCTCCTATGTTTTCAATATCGTCATCTTCGATATTATATAATCGTTTCAATAAATTTATAATTATTTCTATAATTGTTGCTTTGTTAATTCGATTAAAAATGTCATCTTCGTATTGATTCAGTAGGATGCTGCAGGTTGTGCAGTAGACTCGATAAATCAGCACGCCTTTGTTTTATACGAATAATTAGCTCTGCCTTGAATTCATTACTTAAAGCAGTATTCTGTTCTGTCAATTGATTAAACATAAATAGTAAAGCTGCATCTGCGCTAAGAAGAGCAGCATCTTGATGACAACAAGCTTCAACAGTTAATTTGATTGGAAGAACTAAAGTAAGTGACGATGCTAAAGAAAAATCAATTTCCGAAATTGATATTTCGGCATTTAAATTTTAATCAATCAAAGTCTTTTGTATGCAGTTCTATAACTGGACAAAGTATTCTAGAATGGCAAGTAAGCTATTCCAACGTGTTTTAGAATGTAGAATTAAATTCAGTTCCTTTCCAAATTGTTCTTTAACATGTTTCTGTAAAGCTTTATCATTATACCCTATACCACTATGTGGTTTGGGTATAATGACTTTGTGCTGCTGTTTGTAACTATCAAAAATATTTGACCTAGACCCATCTTTTATTATACCGATCGAATCAGAATCACTATCTGATTCGATTTAAGGATGTCCGTCCGTCCGTCTGTCTGTGTGTCCATGTAAAGCTTGTAATCAAACTGCAGGTCGCAAATATGAATATATTTTGATGAAATTTGGTATATAAGCTTTTATCGGCCATAGGATGAACGCTATTGAAATTGGTGAGAATCGGTCCATGTTCAGAATTAGCCCCCATACAAATGACCCCCTATGAACACAACATAAATTGCCATAAGATCCAAATTATCATATAAATCTTAGTCAAATTGGGTTCGTATGTGTTTATTACATCCATTAATCAGTAGTCCAAAAATAAACCCTATGGGACAACTCTTAGTCATAGGCCCCATATAGAGCTGCTTCCCGATCTTCACTTAAATATATCAAAAAACAAAAATATTGCACAGATTCTTTTCAAATTTTGTTTGTATATATTCTTGCAAAATACAAGAGACTTTACCAAACATGGTCAGGATCGGTTCATTTTTGGGCCAAGTCCCCATTTAGATATAGAATCCGATATGAACTTTTTCATATCTGCAGCCAAAAACATTAATAAAAATCCCACTCAAATTTGGTTTATGCTTTTTTTCTATATCCAGTTAGTTGGGCCTGAGAGATAGGGTCTCCAAACTCATGGTATAGGGTATCGTATAGTCGGTCTAGACCGACTATAATTTTCTTACTTGTTTTTCATTGGCGAACGTCTGAATAGCTTCACATCTTTCCTTATATTTTTTAACAATGGATCTATCTGTTCATGAATAATTAAACTGTCAATTGTATTGTTTTGTTGAAGTATGGCTAAACAATTATCATTAGGATCACTGTTATTTTCATCACTTGTATACTGGTTACCATCTTCGTTGGTAATTGAATGTTCTGCATCAGACTTATCTGTGGTGTTAAGTTCATCTTCATTTTCTAAATTTTGATGTATTGAATTCCGTAAACTAAGCAAAGTTGTTGCCTTGCGCAAATCAATTTACCAACTTTGGTCATGGCAGATGACCATCGGCTGTAATGCACACGATGTGTGTATATAAAGAAACTTGGAATAATTTAGGCTTTTCTTCAACGAGGGCAACACAATTTTCTGTAGGCAATCATCCTTGCACGCGAACTTATCCTGGGATCTATTGATGCCAGCATGAATATTTATATTAAAATAACATCGTGACCGATGTCCTTTCATCAAAGGTAAGACTAAATCTTTGTCCCAAATAATTTGAGATTCTAACTCTTTAATTATATTTGCACGAATTTTTTCACTGTGCTGCACAACAAAATTTTTTATAGAGTTTATAGTTTTTTTTTTGTATATTTTCATAGCCTCTGGCAGCTAAACCTTTTCTGATATCCATGGAAGTGCAAAATATGCTAATTACTTAAAAAAACCAAATAGTGAAATAAAAATGATATGAATGTTAGCTTACAGCAAAAAAATTGTAATAACGGATACCGGTATTAAGTGGTCATTATTACCGGTATTGAGCGGATCACGGTCTCCGTGATCCCGGTATTGCAAGCCCTATGTATGTGTATTATATCCACTAATCAGTAGTCCAAAAAAACCTTGTGGGGACATTTTTCGTCTCTGCCCCATATAAAGCTGATTCCCGATCTTCACTTAAATCTATTAAAAAAACAAAAATTATGCATGGATTTTATATAATTATACCCTATACCACTATGTGGTTTGTGTATAATGACTTTGTGCTGCTGTTTGTAACAACCAAAAATATTTTGACCCACAACCATCTTTAATTATACCGATCGAATCAGAATCACTATCTGATCCGATTTAACGATGTCCGTCCGTCCGTCTGGCTGTGTGTCCATGTAAAGCTTGTTATCAAACTGCAGGTCGCAAATATAAATATATTTTGATGAAATTTGGTATTTAATCTTTTATCTGCCATGGGATGAACGCTATTGAAATTGGTGAGAATCGGTCCATGTTCAGACCTAGCCCCCATACAAATAACCTCTTTGAAATCAACATATATTGCCATAAGATCCAAATTATCATACAAATCTTAGTGAAATTAGGTTTGTATGTATATATTACATCCATTAATCAGTAGTCCAAAAATGATCCCTATGAACTCGTAGTCATAGGTCCCATATAGAGCTGCTTCCCGACCTTCACTTAAATCTATCAAAAAAGAAAAATATTGCACTGATTCTTCTTAAATTGTGTTTGTAACATCTGATATGAACTTTGTCGTATCTGCGCGGCACAAACTAATATTAATAGCACTAAAATTTGGTTTATGCTAATTTTCTATATACACTTATAGTCTCAGAAAAGGTGGATCCATGACCCTCTCTCGACGCATATGATATAGGGTATCGTATAGTCGGTCTAGACTAACTGACCATACTTGTTACATTTATACCGATATCTTTAGTAAACAGATGTTTTGTTCCTCCGACAACATATTATAATCTAAATAGTCGAACTACTTCCGAAAAAAATCAGAAAAAATAAGTAAGAAAATTATAGTCGGTTTAGACTGACTATATGATACCCTATACCATGCGTTCAGAGACCCTATCTCTTAGGTCCAACTAATTGGATCTAGAAGATACGCATAAATCAAATTTGAGTGGCATTGTTATTATTTTTTCTTGATTGCAGATATGAAAAATTTCATATCGGATGCTATATTTATATGAGACTTGGTTGAAAAATGGAGCGATCCTGACCATATTTGGCAAACACACTTATTTAGGCAAAAATATATACAAACTCAATTTGAGAAAAATCTGTGCAATATTGTTGTTTTTTAATTATAAATATTTAAATATTTAACATTTTCAACAAAACAAATCTTTACAATGGCCGTATGTATGACTTCATTTAAACTGTATAAAACAACAACTGATAGAAGTAAGCGAAGATCGGCAAGCAGCTTTATATGGGGGCTATGACTAAGAATTGTCCCAATAGTTTTATTTCTGGACTACTGATAAATGGATGTAAAAAACATACACAAAAACCAATTTAACCGAGATCTGTATGATAATTTGGAGATTATGACAATTTAAAGTGATCTCGTAGCGGTCATTTGTATGGGGACTAGGCCCCTGAACATGAACCGATTTTCATCAATATCAATACCGTTCATTCTATGGCCGATAGAAGCTTATATACTAAATTTCATCCAAATATATTCATATTTGCGACCTGTAGTTTGATCACAAGGTTTACGTGGACACACAGACGGACGGACGAATATCGCTGAACCGACTCAGAATTTGTACCCTAACATATAGTGGTATAGGGTATAATTATCCATATGTTTTTTTTTTGAGATTTTCGAGTTAAACAGGTCACAATATGTAAAGTTAAAGTTCAGTTTTGTTGTTGCCTAGTTCTATCAAATCGCTTAAGAGCCAAAATCAAAAATTTTTCTAGATAAAGTTCTTTTTAAATATCTCTGCTCTATTTTTGGTATGTTAATGCACTGAGAATTCTTTTGCC
This sequence comes from Cordilura impudica, assembly GCA_963682025.1. Lineage (NCBI taxonomy): Eukaryota > Metazoa > Arthropoda > Insecta > Diptera > Scathophagidae > Cordilura > Cordilura impudica. The sequence goes on from OY821517.1 coordinate 152,359,301, forward strand.
ATATAAATTCGTAACGATATTTCGTATGTATGTGAAATTTTGATAGATGATGGAAATAATCGTAAATTATCGATTTTCTTCGAAAAGTCCTTTAAGGCACTTAAGCGGTCATGACTTGAAAAAATTTTGTTTTGCATCAGAATAGTACGATTGGCCATAAATTCGCTAGAAAATAAGAAACTCTTTTCTCTGTATACAAATATTAAGCAATTTTTCGAAACTTAACTAAAATTATATTAAAAAACAATAATTATGTTGACAAATTTTAAAGTTTTCATTTGAACGAACCCCTATAATAAGATAAAACATAATTATCATTCAAATGTATACCTGTTATCTTAAGATCTGGGCACTCCTACTGTGAGTCATTTAATGAAGTTGATAAACGTTTTTTTTTCATAGTGTTTTACGTAAACTTTTCAAACAACAGTTCATTTTTGTTTACCATTTTTGGTGATCTGGTGATAGATCTCGTAAGTTTGCTTTTTTTTTTGAACCATATATGTCGAGTGATAATTGCATCGTAGAATGTAAAAATAAAGTAATTGTTTTGTATATAATCACTAATGTAATTATAGTAAATAGTTTATAGCCTTCTTAAAATGAAAATGATTGTATTTTATAATTAATTATGTTAATAAATCATTTTCATAAATTTTTAATAAAACACAAAGTGTTTCTGTTTTAGTTCTTCATGCTTCCGATTGACTCATTGTAATCTTTAACCACATTTTATTTTATTTTTAAAGTCGTATTTATCTAGAAACCACTTACAAGTGCAAAAATAGTTCTAGAAAATTAATATTAATTATAAAAATTAAAGCTTACTAATAATAAACATATTATCCCAACAATATTTTCAGCTGCGATGTACAGACCAAAAACTAATCGTTTGTTTTATTTATATTTTAAATTAAATTATTCTGTTATAATTACAAAATTTTTAACTCAACCGGTTATCATTGAGCGCTTTGAGATTTACAAAACAACGAGTAAGAAAGTTATAGTCAGACGAGTTTAGTCTAGGCCGAATATGCGATGCACTTCATTATAAGGTTAGGAAAATGCTCCCAATGCCTTAGGGTACAGAAAATACGCATTATTTCGTATCGGACCAATTTTATTTATTATATTTACTGAGATAGATCACTTATACTCGCACACATCGAAATTCATTGTGGCTACAGAATTTACTGCTAACGAATTGCGATGCAGCTAATATTCGAATTTCGACTTAATTACGAATAAAATTCTTTTGCCGTAAAACAGTAAATGTTTTATCGCAATAGAAAATATGTAAATTTCTGTTGATACAATCGAAAATACAGTTATTAAACTTTTTAACAATTCGATTGGAGAATTTTTTTTTCTACTGTATACATGTATTATCAAAATATATTGAGAACAATCCCAATTTTTAATAAAACACTATATATATATACATGTATTATCAAAATATATTGAGAACAATCCCAATTTTTAATAAAACACTATATATATATATATATATATATATATATATATATAGTGTTTTATTAAAAATTGGGATTGTTCTCAATATATTTTGATAATACATGTATACAGTAGAAAAAAAAATTCTCCAATCGAATTGTTAAAAAGTTTAATAACTGTATTTTCGATTGTATCAACAGAAATTTACATATTTTCTATTGCGATAAAACATTTACTGTTTTACGGCAAAAGAATTTTATTCGTAATTAAGTCGAAATTCGAATATTAGCTGCATCGTATATGAGTTTTGCGCACATTTTATATTAATGTTATGCCGCATCCATTTCTGATTGTTGTAGAGAAATTAAACTGAATATCTTTGACTTCTGCATATGGAACAAAAATTTTACCGAAAAACAGAAAGTGTTTTGAAATATCGGAGCATAACCTTTCTCTTGTGACGTATTCTTGAAGAAAGAATTACTCTCTGAGTTGATTTATCGATGTCCGTCCGTCTGTCCGTCTATCTAACAGTATGTCCACGTAAACATTTTAATTAAAATATTGGCAACAAATATGAATATTTATTGATGATATATGGTATACGAGTATAAGCTTTTATTGGCCATAGAACGATTGCTGTTGGTGAAATTTGGTGCATATTCAGCTAAGACGTCATACAAATGTCCCCTAACGCTATGTTGTAATTTACCATAATAGTCCCTTATAATTTGACTAAAATTTTGTTGTAAATGTAAAAGCAAAAAAAAAAAAAAAACAAGTATGGAAATTATAGTCAATCTAGACTTACTTACGGTACCTTATATCATAAATTTCATGAAAATATCTTAGATCAAACTTTCCTACAAATTTCACGTTATTAGTTTGTTGTTCAATCAAATGGTTTTCAGTATACTTAATTTCAAACGAAGATTCAGTTGTTTTCCAAAGAAATATTTATTTTAACTTTTCCCATAGTTATGCAATACAAATTACTGTACTGAACGTATTTTTTTTTTCGATGTCGTTTGTTTATTTATGTGATTTAAAATTAAACTACATGATTCGTTTTTAAATGTTTTTTCCGTTTTATAGTTTATTTCTTTCAATCTCTAAAAATATTTTTATTCATTCTTATTTTTTTTTCGTAAAATGTTTGCTTAAATATCACACACTTATATATACTAGCAGTTTCCAGCGCTCGAAATTCGAGTGCTAATTCTAGGAAATATTATTTTTTCATTCAATTTTTGTCTTTCAATTTTTGTCTTTCTGCGAACTTTCGATTTATCCATGATGAGAGGTTTCCCATGCTTATCTTTAATTTTAAAATCTTGAAAAAGAGCGGTTCCCAATGCTGATGCTACTCTATCAGGCACACAAAATCTGTCGCATACCAAGGCAAAGTTATATCTCTCTGTGTATTGTGAACTTGTGTTTCTATCCATATCTTCTTGAACCGGTGGCGGTGCGTATGTTGAATCATCGGGATCTTGGTATGTTGGCATTGATGACATACACGTTGCTCCTTGCTCTTCAATTTCCATCACAAATGCATCCATTGTTAGTCTTCTCTGATTATGTTGATCGTGCATAAACTCTTTGAGGCGTTCGGGAACCAAGCAGCATGCACATGGAGCTGCCTTCAAATCGCATTTACATGTTCCAATGTAAAAAATTGTTTCCAGAGATTTTACATACTCTGTAAATTGTTTGGTTTTGTTTCTTCTCTTGATTTGGTCTTGATATTTGTCAACCAATCTATTCAATGTATTACATACACTTTTTTTCAGCATTATTTCCATACCAAGTTTTTCCCAAATTCCAATCAACTTATCTTGTACTTGAATGGTGAATGATTTATAGGAAAACTTTTTTTGTTCTGTTTTAGCACGTTCGCTTAAGTAAAAATAATATCTCAAGATATCCAGATGGGTTGGTAAATTAAGATCAGTCAAATCAGTAGACACACCAAAAACAGTAACATCATGCTTGGGTATATGACTCATTGGGTTTTCGATAGTTGTTGTTGCTTCATCTTGCGGTGTAGAGGATGGTGGATTCATTGTAAACTTTTTGATTTGAAATGGTCACTTCACTTATTATTTGTTTTAAATATTTTTTATCTGAAATTAGCACATCACACTTTGAGTTCTTAACAACGACTTAATGCATTCACACAAACTGTTGCGTTATATATGGTCTACGAGACGAGGTAATAAGAATGAAATGGTAATTTCAATTCTACCTGCTGTGTCTTGTGGTGGCTTAAAAACCCACACAAGCAATTTTACGACCTGCAATTGTGTCACAGTGATACGTTAATTTTTAAAAAGGGTTGCGGTGCATTACAGTGATACATTAATTGTTAAAATGGTTGCAAAAAACGCGCATTTCTTAAGAAGGTGCCATAAAAAACCCCATAAAAAGGGTTGTAAAAACAACCTTCATTTCTTAAGTATGTGCTACAAAAAAAACTACACAAGTAAGTTTACGGCATGCAGCTGTGTCTTGTGGTGGCTTAAAAAACCCACACAAGCAATTTTACGACCTGCAATTGTGTCACAGTAATACGTTCATTTTTTAAAAGGGTTGAATAGAAAACCCACACAACTAAGTTTACGACATGCAATGCATCACAGTGATGCCTTGGTTTTAAAAGGGTTGTAAAAAAACGCTAATTTCTAATAAATTTTTTTAATTTCTTTTCTATTACTAAGTTAAATTCATTTTTTCATTTACATATGTTCTGACTAAATAAATTTCTAAAGAGAAAAATAATCTCCAAAAAGAAAAAACATAGCCATTTCGCTGATTTTTTCATGTAAAGTGCCAAAACTGGCGATTTTTTGAAATGTTTGTATGGGGAACCCGCAGGGGTTGTTCCAGGGGGTGTGCCACTGGCATGGGTGGGTCGGGCCTCCAAAGTTAGTGGGGGTCGGTCATACATTTGGACTCGATTGAAGCACTCTAAATGGGTCAAAGTGGGATTTTTCAAAATTTGCCCCTACCCAAAACTTCGACCCAAATTTTGGGACATCAGAATTTGTTTTAGAGGTATGGTTCCTTCGTCAAAGTTCCTTATTTTGATCCCTAGAATACGATTTTCACTGAGCAATGGGCGATTTTTTTGCCTGCCCACAAATCGACCCGGCCTATTTATGAATATTTAAATGTGCCTAAAGGTAAGTTAATCAATTTTAGCAATTCACAATTCAACACAGAGCGTCTGATAAACAATTTAAATCATTTCCATTAACAGGATGTAACGAATTATTAGAAATATTTTATTTTATTTAATCTAATATATTTTTAAAACACATTAAACATAAATTTTATCATTCTCAGCTTCTCCTCCATATGATCCATAACTATGTCAATTTTCACACTCCTCCGTGCCCGCATATTGCTTAAAAAGGGAACTAAAAATTTACCTTCACGTATTAATATATAGATATATATATTCAAACTACTTATGTAAATGAATTTGAATGATGACATATACAACATGTTGCTACAACATGTTTATCAACATTGTTATATAAAAAAAATTCGATAATTCGTTTAATGATTCAGTTACAAATAAATCGGGCTCAAGATCAAAAGTTTATATTTTAAATAAAGCAAAAACCATTACCTCATTTTGCTTCAAAAATTGATCTATATTCTGCATGACCTGTATACAGCTGTTTCGGGAAGAGTGACTCCAGGAAATATAGCTCAATGAAAAATGGCAAAAAATTAAAAATGGCCCAATAAAAAATGACCCAAAAAAAAAAAAAAGCCCAATCAAAAATCTCAAAAAAAAAAAAAAATGTGAAATTTTGCCCAAAAATGAAAAAAAGGCAAAAAAAAAATATATGATAAAATGTTGCTCAAAAATACAAAAAATGACCCAAAAATATAAAAAAATGTTAAAAAACATGCCCAAAAATTAATCAATATTTTCATATGAAAATTCACTCAAAAGTCAAATAAAATTATGCGTTTTTTTGTTAATGCAATTCATTGCGCTCGGTGAAACCAAAGCGTGAAGTTGTATTCGCTCAGCATACAAACGAGTTTGTGACAGGTATGTTTATTGAAGTTGTAGTAATAAATGGAAAAACTTGCAAGTTAAGAACAACCTGTATCTATTCCCATATGAAAAATTTTAACAAAATATCGCGCGATTTTTTTGGGTCATTTTTCATTGGGCCATTTTTTTTTTTTTTTTTTCCATTTTTCATTGGGCGATATTCCCTAGAGCCGGCTTCGTCCTGTTGGAACCACTTGGCAGCGAGATTAATGCCAGCAAATTTAGGTACAAAAAAACTTGTAACTATTTCTCTATACCGTTCATAGTTTTTGAGGACATCTATAATATTAATAGGCTAGGCGATTTCTTGTGACTGATGTTTTGTTCTACCGTTTTATCCCGATTCTGGCAAAACGTATATTATCTGAAAGGTATTTTTTTTTAGATTTACAAATTTGAAGATTTCCAAATTTTTAAATTTAAAGTTGCTACTAACACATACATAAAATTAAACATATGCTATATGTGTTTTATTAAATTTGTTAATGAGTTTGTTATCTTCATTCACAATAAGAATAAACCATAAAAGTGTTGGTTTGTAAATTGGCTAAGTTGAAACATAAAGCTGCCAAGAAATTCCACTCGAATTTCGAGCGCTGGAATTTGCTAGTATAGACTAATGACTTCGCCGGCCTATCAAGCTCAATTTTCTGTGAAGGTAATGGTGTTTGGACAAAAGATTGTGGATTATGTGGATTTTCTTTTTATTTATTTATTGAAACTGCTCCCTACACAAGACTAAAAGTCTTATTTTGCATTATGGAACTGATTGTATTTAAAATTAATAAAATCATTAATAAATTAATAGCTTGATAACTAATTACAAATTTTCTTTATATAAAATGCAAAGATTAAAATTAAAAAATAAAGTTGAAATATTTGAAATTTAATTTAATCAAATGTATTACAATATCAAATAATATTTAATGTTTTAAATTGTTATGCCGAAAACAGTTTAAAATTATTTTCTTTAAATTTTCGTGCGTTATTTAAAATTGAGATCTATGGGGTATAGAATTCCAGAGAGATACTGCGAATATGTAGAAATGCCACTCCGATATTAAACTTTTATATCTAATTGATATAATTCTTTTTCCCCTGCTTATATCTGAAATATAAAGTTTGTCGTACAGATCATCCGGTTTGTGGGTATACACTATTTTATGTAAAAAAACTAAAACTCTTATATTTAAAAGATTATCTTAAGAAACGCTATATAGCTGCGATGAAAACAAAGATACACTAGAACGTCTATTAAGTCCATACACATATCTGATTATGTTTTTAAATGCAACGTTCAATTTCCTTTTACTAATTGTATCACAAATAGCTCACAGTAAAACAGGCATCAGATAAGTTTTGGCAAGTAGGATTCTTATTTTCATAGGTGTACAATGCTGGGTTTGCCACAGTGTTCTAGTCATAGAGAAAGTACTACCACAGGCATAGTTAATGCGGTTCGACCACGTAAGAGTGTCATTAAAAAATATACCTAGATTCTTAGCAGATTTAACGATTTTCTGATTATTTATAATTATATTAGATGTAATATTTAGTTTGGAAAGTCGCTTTTGAATTACAATGCATTTAGATTTTTTCGGATTTATCTCTAATTCATTTGCCGTTGCCCATGTATAAATACGATGGAGTTGCTGATTAATATAGATAATACACTGGTCGATTAGGGCATTACTACAGCTGGTATAACGTTGAACGTCATCCGCGTACATTCTTACATTACAATTTGTTAAAATGCCTGGGAGGTCATTTGAGTACAATGAGAATAATAGTGGCCTAACAACAGGCAGTGTCATTGAATTTTGGATTCTAGTTTCAACATACTGATACCTGCCACGTATGTATGTTGACAAGAACTGAGTAGCGGTTGAAGAAAAATTAAAAAAGTTTTTAAGTTTGTAACAAAGAATGTTATGATCCACGGTATCAAACGCTTTTGAATGATCTAAATGTATTAAAAATGTGGTCTTGTCATCATCATTATCATCAATCCAAATGCGAAAATTTTGTTTACCTACATATTCAATCAAAAATGAGCTTCACAAAATATTGCATGGAAAATCAAAATCAATATCAATCTCTTAAGAGCTCGTAAACCAATATCCTTTCGTAAAATCTTCCATGAAATAGATGGGCAAACTAAACAAAAAGCAACTATCAGCTGCCACATCGGTTGTCAAATAAAGCAGTTTTATGGTACCAACTTATGAACCTCTAAATAAAAGCCGTTATATGGTTTTTAATGATGGCATATACAACATGTTGCTATAACAGATGCTTATAAACATTATCATACATTTATTTTCGTTATATAAATAAAAAAAAAAAACAAGCGACAATTAGCTTATGTTTTCGGACTTGTAGTTTAAATTTTGTTAGTAAAAAAAATTGTTTCTTAAACATTTTTTCCGCTTTGCCAATTGCTTTTTTTTTTTGTTTAAAAATAAATTAAAAATACTTTGGGTTCAACTGAAAATGTAAAAGTCTGATTTTTAAATGTATATTCATTTGTTTTGATATATATTTTCAGTATTCAATTTGTAAAAAAATTAGAATAGTCTAAATTTGAGTGGCATTGTTATTAATTTGTGGCCTGCAGATATAGAATATACAGATATTCATATCGAATTTAATTTTCATACACTATATTTATATACATATATATATATACATACTATACATACTATAAAACAAATTTTACTGATATCTATACGATAATCCGGATCTTACGGCAACATAAGTCGATATCGCAGGGGTTATTTATATAGGTGATATATCTGCACCGATTATCACTAATTTCAATAATAATCTCCTATGGCCGACAAAAGCATGTATACCAAATTTCAAAGATATATATTTGCGATCTGTAGTTTTGTTTACAAGGTTAACATGGAAACACAGATAGACAGACAGTCAGACACATACATAATTAACAAACAGACAGATAGACCGACAGATAGACGAAGAGGTAGACCCACGGCCGAACGGAACAAATTGACTCAGAAATGGATTCTGCCTCAGAAAAGGACTCTGCTTCAAAAATCAATTCTGACTCAGAAATAGGTTTTGAGTTGATCGATATAATAAAAGCAGTCAAATAGTTTTGATAGTTACAAACATATGCACAATGGCAAGGCGATTTCTTGTGACATCTCCTAAACTCTCAGTTAGCAACAGATTTTGACAAAAAATATATCATTTGGAAGTTATTTCCTTACAGATGTGCACCAGCTTTACAGATGTGCACCATCTGGAATATTTTTTGGAGTTATACCCATTTAAAGCTACTACTAACACATAAATAAAATACATATTTAATTAAGCTTCACATAAAAAACTATACAATGCTGTGTATATGTTTATGAATTGGCGAAAATTGATTAACATCCTTTAAGCTCTTCTAAACTTCTTTATTAACAAACCCAATGATATATCTTCTGTGTGTTCAAACAAATATTTCTAATCAAATTTTATGAATTTTATTTAAAAATTCTCAATTTAATAAATTTTATTTAAATATTCATAAATTTTTTATATATACTTACAGATTAAAAAAAACATTGAAAGAAAAAAATGTAATGAAAAAAAAATTTTTCTCTGTTAGTAGGGTATAAAAATTACATAGGTTTAACTAGAAATTGATTTTTACATGTTTTTGACTAAATATTACGATTCAGTCCCCATATAAATATAAGCCGCTATGAAGTCTTCACATTTTAAACAATAACACTCTAATTTTGTTAATGCTTATTTTAAATGTTCATTTACGACTTCGGTATAGTTGGACCTAAGACTTTTTCTCGAAACTCATGTTATGGGGTAACGTATAGTCAGTCTAGTCTGACTAAAACTATCATAATTGTTTTTATTAAGTAAATAAAAAAAAAATTTTTTTAATCGATAAAAAATTTATTAGAAATATGCCAAATTGTAATTACTTGACTAATAAGTTGGCCAAAATTCCTTAATTACTTAATCCCAAAAGGTGATTAAAATTATAACCGTGCTTCAATATTTTCAAGTGATTTGTGACATTGGTAATAAATTTTAATATTAAAAATAAGTCCCTTAAAATTATCGTTCAGTTTGAATTATTTATCCATAATAAAGTAGTTGAAAAGTAAACATTGAATAATACGAGTATTCAACAACCATTCAGACGATTAAGATACATAAAATACAACTTGATAATAATTTGTGTTTGAATGTTTATTAAACAAGTTTGTTAATTCTTCTTATAAATGTTTTCACCTGAAAACATATAAATTTTCTTGGAAATAAAACCCCTTTCCTCTTAAATAAATTAAAAGGAAATTATTCACTAAACATCAGATTGCAATATCCCGTTTAGACTTTACCTCAAATTAACTACAAGGGGTATGGTATGCCACACAAAATGTATTTGTAAATACTTAGTATATACATATATTTCATAAAACGCTAGTTTAACATTTTAAAATAGAATCTAAAACAAAATCTATTGAATTTTCATATAGTATAAACACTCTGTGCATTTACTCACAGAAAGTATAGAAGTGTGTAGGAAAGTATTTCCCAGCAACTCATTAGATACATTAATTAACAGCAATAAATTGTGTATTTGTATATAATAAAAGTGGATACAAGAAGGTGTTGCATGATTTTATAAATTTCTAATTCAACGATTAAGTATTTTCTAATATTTGATGCTTCGTTACTTTTTGCAATATTGACTTTTTATCCTCCACAAATATTACAAAATTTCAGCAATTAGTAAAAACGAAATTTGTTGAGAATGTATAGAAAATTAAGTACATAATATGGTAGTTTATGAGTTTTGTTTGCTACTAATTCGGTTGTCTAAATAGTTATTTATATTTCGAAATTGAAAGATAAACAAATAAATTACGTACTTAATAGATTGTGTTAATATAAACAACAACATTCATAAGTATGTGTTTTTCTATAATTAAATAATGAAACTTTGTCGATCAATTGATACAAGAACAATTATTGACATTAAGGTATAATGAGTATTATTGTACGATTATGTTTGCATTTATTTGTAATTCATGAATGAATTTAAATGATTATTGAAGCGTTCAGAGTTTAGAACTTAATTCTAATTAATATTGTTACAAATTGGATACCGGAAACTAGAAACAATGCATTAATTTTTATAGCTGATGGCTTTGATATACTCTTTTAATATATATATCTATAATATAAATAGTTTAAGCAATATCTTGTGACCTATAATTTGTTAAACAGTTTTCTACAGATTTTGACCAAACGTATCTTATTTAAAAGGTATTTCTTTTTAGCTGTCCACCAGAATTACAGATTTTTAAATTTTTTTGGAGTTATGCTCATTTAAAGTTGCTACTAACACATATATAAAATTATACAATGCTATGTGTGTGTTTATTTAATTTGTTAATGTGTGTTGCAAAAAAAGAGGGCCAATAATTTATCAAATAAAAAAATTTAATTTCCTAGAATTTGCACTCGAATTTCGAGGTCTGAAATCTGCTAGTAAGTAATAAAAACATTAATTTTAACAAGTAAGGAAATTATAATCTTTCGCTACCGACTATGCAATAACCTATACCAAGCGTTTAGAGAATTGGTCTTAGGTCCAACTAATTGGTTATAGAACATAAGCATAAACCAAATCTGAGTGGATTTTTCATTAATTTATTGCTGGCAGATATTTCGTATCGCTCATATCGAATGCTTTATTTATATGAGAACTAGGTCAAAAAATGGACCGATCCTGATCATATTGGGTAAAGTCATTTATTTTTTGTAAAAACAGACAAACCAAGTTATAAGTATATTTTTGTTTTTGGTAGGTTTAAGTGAAGCAGCTTTATATAGGGGCTATGACTAAGAATTGTCCTATAGGGTTTATTTGTAGACTACTGATTAATGGGTGTAATCAGTATACACAAACCCAATTTTCCCGAGATCTATATGATAATTTGGATCTTATGGCAATTTAAATCGATCTCATAAGAGACTAGGTCTGAACATGAACCGATTTTTAGCAATTTCAATAGCGTTTATCCCGTGGCCAATAGAAGCTTATATACCAAATTCCATCAAAATATATTCATATTTGCGACCTGAAGTTTGCCTACAAGGTCTACATGGACACACAGACGGACGGACAGATGTACGGTCGGACAGAATCTCTTTCTGAGTCTATTGGTATACTAAAACTCACCACATAGGGTATAAAAAGTAGATTTGTAATTTCGCATAGTATCTATTGGATAGAGCTTCCTAGGCATAAGTTTCAGATTTTTAGTTCTGAACTGCTCTTAATGAGTATAATTTATTTATTCTATTGATTTACTACAAACATTTTTTTTAAATTAATTTATTTCAGAATTCATCACATTTTTCATTTGATAATTGAAATACGTAACTTTTGAACCAACGCCCTTGAAATACTTAAGGGGTTGATTTTGTTGTGCGAATGAATTTATGGTTTATTGTCATGCTTGTTTGAACTATACCCTACACAGAAGGCATATGTCAGTTTGTTATTCCGTTTGTTAAGCGTTGAAAAAATTATTTGAGGCTCAAAAAGTCTATATATTCTTGATCCTTATATAAACTCGGATCGAAATAGCTATGTCCGTCTGTCTCACTGCCGAAATCACGCTCATTTACCAAATGAACATTTTAGCTGGGTAAAATTTGGATAATATTTGTATACCCTATACGACTATGTGGTTTGGGTATGATGAGTTCGTGCTGCTATTTGCAACTACAAAAAATATTTGACCTAGACCTATCTTTTATTATACCGATCGACTCAGAATCACTTTCTGGATAGATTTAGCGATGTCCGTCCGTCCGTCCCTCTGTCCGTCTGTGTGTCCATGTAAACCTTGTAATCAAACTACAGGTCGCCAATATGAATATATTTTGATGAAATATGTACATAAGCTTTTATCGGTCAAAGGATGAACGCTATTGAAATTGGTGAAATTTGGTCCATGTTCAGACCTAGTCCCCATACAAATGGCCCCTATGAAATCGACATAAATTGCCATAAGATCTAAATTATCATATAGATCTTAGTTAAATTGGTTTTGTATGTGTTTATTACATCCATTAATCAGTAGTCCAAAAATAATCCTTATAGGACAATTCTTAGTCATAAGCCCCATATAGAGCTGCTTCCCGATCTTCACTTATATCTATCGAAAAACAAAAATATTGCACAGATTTTTCTCAAATTTGGTTTGTATATTTTTTTTTCAAAATATAACTGACTTTACCAAATATGGTCAGGATCGGTCCATTTTTCGACCTAGTCCCCAAATATAGCACCCGGTATGATCTATTTCATATCTGCAGCCAAAAAAATTAATAAAAATGCCACTCAAATTTGGTTTATGCTTATTTTCTATATCCAATTAGTTGGACCGAAAAGATAGGGTATCGGACCCATGATATGGGGTATCGTATAGTCGGTCTACACCGACTATAATTTTCATACTTGTTTATCATTGTTTCGAGCAGGGCGGTGTTGAATTTGGAGTCTCTGGGCCCAATAGCTGAATCATGAATGAAAAAGTAAATATACTCTAATAAAAATTTCATATAAAAAAATAAAAATAGGGGAAAATGATTATACGTTATAGCACATAAATGTGGATATGAAGCAGCGATGCATACACATTTTTGTTGGCTCGTTGTTTTTGTTATTTTTATAACTAAGATGGTTATAATCTTCCTCTCTTTAAACAAACATAAATTTAATTGTATGTATTTACATTTATGCTGATTGCATATTGTAATTAATTCAGTCAAAAAAAAAAAAAAAATCACAAAAATACCTAAAATTTTTGTTAATATCTAAAATACCTAAAATTTTTGTTAATTATCTTATTAATTATAAACATCATAGTAAAAAAACTAGCCTTTACAATGTGAAATCTAGCCTTATTTGTCTCTAAATGTTGACGATCTTGGTTAACATATTGCGTTTAGACAACGGGTGCAGTGTATCAAAAATTTGGCACACACTCTTACTTGTGGTAAAACTCTGAGGTCAGTTCAAAATGAGTTTTTTACGTTAGACTTATACCGCTAGACTTAGAATAATTTGTAAATTTGATTTAACGTTCGTTAGTTCGTTTGTCTGTCAGTATGCCCATATTAAACTTCTCTTCAAAGTAGAGTTCGTAGTTATAAAGATATTTGAATGAAAGATGTTGCATGAGTTTTGATGGCCGAAGAGAGATTCTAATCAAATATTCCCTAGGAGTTTACCATAAAATACCCAGTAGATAATATCTGGCTCAATGTATTACAGTTATGGATTTTGCTTATTTAATTTTTTTGTTTGATATTCATCCAATAAAGAAATTGTATATAAATTAATGCTATTTGTTGGTATTATATTGAACATTCTTTAACAAAATTTTTGATCAACTGGATTAAGAATTTAATTAACATATCCAACATTTTTCAAATAAATTTTTAATCACATGGATAAATGATTTAATTAGTTTTAATAATAACTTATTTAATTATTTATTTATTTATTATTTATTAGATCGATAATATATTTCATTATCAAACAATTAATTGGCGTTTTATTCAGGTTAATTCCAGGATTATTATCTTTTAAACAAATTTTATAGAACAAACCATTTTATCAGGGATAAATTAAAAAATAAAAATAGATAAGTACTTAAAAGAATTCTCCTTTTCTAATTCAAGTGCGTTTTTAAAGATTTAGTATTCGTTTTATCTTTTTCGTTAGTATAGTCAACGGCACCTTAACCATTTATGGCATAATAATAGATTGAGAAATTACTTTAAGTAGGGGATATTAGAACGTTCAGCAGAAGCAATATTAATATAATGGTTTCCACTGAATGAAATATGGATCAGAACACCGCTCATAAAAAAGCTTCACACCATTGTAGAATAAGGGACTGGATACTTTTCATGATCTGCCTTAGTCTCATACAAATTCTCTAACTGTTAGCTTTCAAAATTCAAAAAACCTTCGATTACTTTTGAACACTTTTTCAAAATACATCTCAATGCTCTGTGCCTCTACACAAAAGCTTCTATCAATACCATTTGCCACTTAATTCTTCCTGCGCATGCAATGAAGCAGCCACCTTTATGCTTTCCCATATATGTTTCCGTGAGTCTTTATTTTGAGCTTTGTAAATTTTATAAAATGTTAAATTTCATCTATTCATAATTGAACTAATAATCTTTTTTTTTTTTGTAGAAAATGGCAAAATAAATTCTGCTTTAAAGAACCGACAAAGACGTTTATGTTTTTTTCGCCAATCTATATGGGAAAGTCAACGTTTCTTCACAAAAAACGAATTAAATTTCATATCGTTTCTTCAATTTGTTTATATAAAATTAAAGAAATAGTTTTGAGAAAATTGTTATTTTAAACAAACAATTAATAGATTCAATTAAAATTTTATTTGCTCATTTTTATACTCTGTACCACTATGTGGTCAGTGTATAAGGGGTTTGTTTGTGCCGATGTTTCTAACTACCAAAAATGTTTTAGCTATACCGATCCGTTTGTCTGTCTGTCCGTCCGATTGTGTGCCTATGTAAGCCTTGTAATCAAACTACAGGTCGGAAATATGAATACATTATGATGAACTTGGGCATATGAGTTTCAATTATCAACAGGACAAACCATTTTGAAATTGGTCGAAATCGGTGAATGTTCAGATATAGTCCCCATATAAATTACCCCTAAGAGATCGACCTAAATCGTCATTTATTACTTCAAATTTGGTTGTAATTTTATATCAAAGTTAACTTTGGACAGTCTGTAGAGTCTGCTAAGTAATCACAACCGATATTGATATTTAAACATGCTTAAATTTGCCTGATATTTATATTCGGAGATCTGAATCTTTTCCGAAAATAGTAGTGTAGTATTTTGTGTAGTCGACCCAAGTATTTTCGTGTTATCAGCAAATCATGTCGGTGTGGGCCAAAACAGGCTGACTTTTAATTATGACAACAGAGTTTTACATACATGCATACATATTTACATACATATTTCATTCGCTGACGAAAATAAAATTATATAAATACAAATACTGTGGCGAATCTTTTACACCCTGCACTTTTATTTTTAAGGATAATTATTAAAAAAAAAATATAATAATAATAATAATTTTTTTTTGCCTTAATAAAATATTTTAAGATAAAAAATATATTGAAATGAATGAATAATTTTTACAAGGGCTGCGAATTTAGTGCACTATAAGGTTGAAAATATGTATTAAAAACCAAAAAAAAAAATATATACATTTCAAAATTCGTATTTTTCTAATTAGATTTATAAAAAACCAATAACACTAAAATTCAGCTAACAGTCATAATATGTATTAATGTATACAAACAAAGAATTAAAAAAAAATAAATAAATAATAACAAGTAAGAAAATTATACTCGGTCTAGGCCGACCATACGATACCCTATACCATGCGTTTAGAGATCCTATCTCTTAGGCCCTACTAATTGGATATAGAAAATAAGCATAAACCAAATTTGAGTGGCATTATTATTTTTTCCCTTTCAATATGAAAAAGTTCATATCGGATGCTATATTTATATGGTGACTAAATCGAAAAATGTACCGATCTTGACCATATTTGTTAAGGTCATTAATTTTTTGCAAAAACATATACAACCAAATTTGAGAAAAATCTGTGCAATATTTTTTGTTTTTTGATAGATTTAAGTGAAGATCGGGAAGCAGCTTTATATGGGGCCCATGAGTTAGAATTATCCTATAAGGTTTATTTTCGGACTACTAATTAATGGATGTAATAAACACACACAAACCCAATTTGACCGAGATCTATATGATAATATGGATCATATGGTAATTTAAGTCGATTTTATAGGTGTCATTTGTATGGGAACAATGTCTGAACATGTACCGATTTTCACCAATTTCACCAATAGCGTTCATGCCATGGCTGATTGTAGCTTACGTGCCAAATTTCATCGAATTATATTCACATATACGACCTGTAGTTTGATTACAAAGTTTACATGGACAGTCAGACAAACAGACAGCAGACATCGCTAAAAAGACTCAGAAAGTTATTATGAGTCGATCGGTATAATAAAAGGTGGGTCAAGGTCAAATATTTTTGGTATTTACAAACATCAGCACAAAGTCATTATACCCTTACCACATAGCGGTATAGGGTATAAAAATTCAGTCATTGTAAATTGTGAACAATGAAATCTAGAAAATAAATTTTACTTACAAATCTATATATTAATACGTGAAGTTAAATGTTTAGTTCCCTTTCTAAGCAATATGCGGGCACGGAGGAGTGTGAAAATTGCCATAGTTATAGTTCATATAGAGGAGAAGCTGAGAATGATGAAATTTATGTATAATCTGTCTTAACAATATGTTAAATTAAATAAAAAAAAAAAAAATTATAATAATTCGTTACACCTTGTTAATGCGAATGATTTAAATTATATATCAGATGCTCTGTGTTGAATTGTGAATTGCTAAAATTTATTATCATACCTTTAGACTCATTTAAATATTCAAAAACTTTTTATATATATAGATTAAAAAATTATTGGAAGAGAAAAATTTAATGAAAAAATAATATTTCCTAGAATTTGCACTCGAATTTCGAGTACTGGGCTATACTAGTTTAAATAAATCTTTATTTGTATAAATAAATAATTCTTTCTGTTTTTGTAACATAAACAATAAATTTGTAATCATATATATTTTTTTTAAATTAAAAAAAAAAAAATAATGGAAAAGTTGCAAAGAATTGATAAATCGATGTCATATTGTAGTAAATCTTTTGATTCGGAAACGTATTTGACTTTGGGCTATTGCCGAAGTCGCTCATAACTTTAAATCGAATACACTGAATTTTGATAAACGGACACGCGGACATCAGTGGAACTTTTATTGTTTATTTTGAATTTTCTTTATCAACTCTCATTACTCGAAGTATTTATATAAGGAGCTAGCATAGTCAAATAGGTCATTAAAAATGATTAAGTAAAATTATTTAAAACTTTCGCGGTTGTTGAAGAAGTGCACCCACTAAACGCGATAAGTTTTGGAAGTCTCTACTTATATAAAATCCGAACATAAAATGTTATGTAAATGGTTTTTGTTTTTGTTCCAAAATGAGTCATGAATATCAAATACATAAAGTTGTCTATCACACACTGACTGCTACTTGGGAAGGAATGAAAAAGTACTTACTCGTTTTTGAGAATGACTCCACATTTTTTTTCATTAATATAAATGAACTTACATTATATTTCAGATATCTATAATTTTATTAAATTATAAATGATTATTTATAAATCAAATACGATTGGGTACCCGAGTCTTTCGAAAACATATACCAGGCCGTTATATTGACAAATCCCACAATGGT
Source organism: Cordilura impudica (assembly GCA_963682025.1). Lineage (NCBI taxonomy): Eukaryota > Metazoa > Arthropoda > Insecta > Diptera > Scathophagidae > Cordilura > Cordilura impudica. The sequence continues at coordinate 152,377,286 of OY821517.1, forward strand.
TATAACTACAGATATCATTTTTTTTATTACTAGAATTATAATGTTATATCAGTTTACTGTCGCCGTACCATAAAAAATCAATATTTGCCTAAAATATTTATAAACATCAGTTTCATTGTGGCATTCAAAGCAGACACAAGACAAAGCTATTCGGCATTTGTTAGTCATAACTATTTTAGCACACAAAAAAAAAATATTTTAAATTTAAACATAATAAATTATTTCTTTTTTACGCTAATTAATGTTTTTTATTTACTTTCTTCTTTTCAAAAAAAAAAAAAAAAAAAAAAAACAAAAACAAAATTTAATGACATTGAATGAAACATTTGAATTGTGACGTCACAATTTGAAAAAAACACCAGCTGTTTTGTTGTTATACTACTGGCAGCCTTGACTTCAGCCGGTACTATACAAAATCGTCCTGCATTTCCAACTCAAACAAATCAAGTACAAAGCACTGCTAATAAGTCGCCAGGTAGAAGAGTCATGAATCCAGCTTTTGCAAATGCCGGTCGTGCTCCTGGCTTAGAAATATGGCGAGTTGAGGTAAGTTGCTCAAAAATATAATATACTTGTCAAAAGTTTTAAAAAGTTTGTGCTTATACAATGTTAGTTCATAAAATAGTTTGTTTACGTTTAAGTTAAACTCGTGGTTTTTTTTATATCTTGTTTTGTTGTCATTATGTTTGTTTAACAAATGAAATGATTCTCATAGATGTTGCGCTGTTTCTTTACATTTTTGTTATCAACATTATTGTTATTATCATTATTATTGTTTATTTATGATTAAGAGCGTTTGTGTGAATTCTTAGTACAACTAAATAATAAATTAACAATAGTGCTGTATAAAATCAAAGAGTACATGTTAAGTACTCGTTGCTGAAATAAACTTTCAAGTAACTGTTTGTGCCATTAAACAATTTGTAAAGAGCTATTTGAGTGAAAATGCTTTAATTTGTTTGTTGATCAAATTTATATAGAAGGATCCAGTCGCATGAATAGTTTTCTTTTTATAATGAGCTGTTTTTGTTGTCAGTAAAAACAAAAGTTAAGTCATTCTAAAAGAATTATTTTGAAAGTGCTAAAATTCATTTGTGATGATTCAACTTTTCTTCACAACCACAAAGAATAGCATCTATTTTATTTCTTTTTGTTGTTTTATCATGGGAGGGATAAATTGATACATTGAATTGACAGTGAACTAATCCAATGGAATTTATCTAGATTATTATAATACACAAGTTAGTTGATAATTCCTGTTGAAAAATATGACATAATTTTATTTATATACGAGTATTTGTCTACATTATTCTGACCAATATTTTTGGTCCTGATTTTTCTGGAAAAACTAACAAATGTTCCTAGCATAAGTGATATATTAAAATAATGCTTATCATTTTTAGACTGTAAATAATTTTTCCTGTTAAAAAACTGATTTGATGTAGAAAAATCTGAATTTATGCATTATTTTTATTATAATTTTGTTGGTAGAGATCACTATAAATGAGAGCTGAAACTACCACATTGCAGTTTAAAATGTGTTAACTGCATTTTTCATAAAAATAATTAAAATTAATTTATTTATAACTACATAAAAAAGAACTATAATATTGTAAGATCAAAAAAAAAAAAAAAAAAAAAAAAGCTAAAAAAATAAGCTAAAACGGCCTAAGTTTTTTATGTAAATAAAAACAAATTTTATTTACAATTTTGTCCCAACGTTTCATCACACAAGAGAACAAGGTTTTTGTTGATTAAGAACTGAATATTGTTTTTTAAGTTATTGGGACGCTGGGTTGAAAAGCATGAAAAGTGAGGATTAATTCAGTGAATACGTAATTTCAAAATATTGTTAATTTTTTTTAATGGATATTCATTAATGCATAAAAAACCACCATTAAAAAAAAAAAAAGTGGAAAAAAAATTTATTTTAACCCGTTAGGAGCTTTTTTGTGTTTTGGAAAAAATGATCTTTTCTTACAATTTTCGCTGTAACTTTGGAATAAAAAGCGATAAATTAGTAAATGAAATTGCAAGTTAGAACTTAGTTAATGTGCTTTTAGAAAAAATAAATTTTTTTTTAAAAATAAAAAAGGAATAAATATTTAATATGTATTTATATTATAAAAATTGAATTTTAAAATCCGATTTTATTTTCCAAATTCCACAATTCCACAAATTTAACTCAAAAAATTCACATTATAAAATAATATTATGTTTTTATTGATAAATAATTATAAGCACAAAACAAACAACCATTTCAGAAAAATTAAAAAAAAATTTAAAAAAAATTAATACAATTAATATTGAATATATTGCTACATTTATAATTGAAAATTTTGTATGCATTTATTGTTATTGTTTATTTTTTATTTTATATTGTTCTTATTTAAGAGAAACTTAAATATATATATATACAATTAAAATCAAGGATCCTCCGTATTATCATCACCGTAAATATAATCAGCATCTTCATAATTATCATTATCAATATCTTCATTAATCTCTTCTTCATCAGAAATCTTGGGCAAAATTAATAAATCTAGTGCCATCTGTGGTATATTATATATTTTTTTGGCATAATTTTTGCTTTTAGTGGTAATTAAAGGATCCGAACTAAGAAGTAACCTATTGAATATATCTTCATTTGACTTCTCCCGACTGCATTTACGAGAATAGTGTTCTCTGTAATTTTTAAAATCTAAAATCAAAAACTACAAAAAGATTTTTTCTGTTGTGTTTTCAAGCATTTTTTTTTTAATTTTATACTGGGGACTTTTAATAAAAACTTGAATATTACATTCGTTGGCAAGTATTGGCAAAATGTTTTTTTGGAATACACAAGTAGAAATCCCATATTTTACTACAATCTAAATAATTTTACCCGATCTCATCTAGAATTTCGTTGAAACTCAATCTCTTTTTAAAAAAATACCCTCTTTTTAGGACAATTTTCAAAAAATTATTAAAAATATTTCTAAAACATTTATCTAAAAATTTTTTTTTAAAATAATACAGTCAAATACCTGATGTTGATGCATCCATTTGAAAAAAGTTAGAATTTAAAAAAAAAAAATGAAAAAAAAAATTAAACTTGAAATATCTCGTTTTTCACTTTTTACCACTTCGAGCAAAATTAAAAAAAATTGTTGAATTTTGAGAGAGTATAGCGAGAAAAGTAAACAACTTAGAACAATAATTTTGACAGTTAGTGATGACCCATTTTATACTCTGTTACCCGGTATAAAAATTTATTACTCATTTCAATTTTTGAATTAATTCTCACTTTTGACCCTTTTCAACCCAATGTGCGCTGAATCCAAATCTGAACTTGGTTTTTTTCTATCAGCTCCACTTTTCGCGATATACCGTTATGCCCAAAACTAAGGCACTTCCACTACATATATTGGAATAACTTGAAAACGGTTTATCATATTCAGTTAAAAAAATCCAAAACTCGTCAACAATATTACCTTTAGGCCATGCTTTGGTTTTAAATTTGCCCAGTAGTTTCAGAGATATCGTTGAAGTTTTGAAAAAAAAAACAATTAAAAAAAAATTTTTTGTTTGTTGTTTAAAAATTCATAAAAAATAAAAATGCGACAAAAATTACAGTTTTGGTCTAAAACATTTAGCTAACCATACTTGGAATAAAATGAGCTTTACTTCATTGTAATAGTGGCACAACTTTTGATTTTGTTCACAATTTACTGAGAAAACTGAATTGATAAAAATTCCGATTTCCATAAGATTTTAAGATTTTATAAGTTTTTTAAATTATAATTTAAGGGAACAGGGTTTTTGTTGATTAAGAACTGAATGTTGTTTATACCCAGCAAAACCTTGGTAATGATTAGTTATTACCGTTCCATTACTTGGTAATGTTAACCCCATATCTTTTGAATAATTTCAAGCTAAATGTAAAGACTTCCTGATAATGATTTATGTATATACTTACGGGTAATGACCACTGTTTGTAAAAACTATAAATAATGAGTTAAATTTAATAAAACAAACTATTTCGCGGCGATAGTCATCATTTGACAATAAACGCAGCAAAATCTGTTAAGTTTTACAATACATTATTTACAACAGATTGTGCGGTGTCAATGTGTTGTTTCTACAGAAAATTACTTTACTCCCTACATGTAACAAATTACTCAAAACCCTTCTTGTTATCTATAAAGTAACTAGTTATTTGTATTAGTACCTAGTAAGGTGCCGGTAAGGCCTTTCCTCCAATGACACCCCCATGTTAAAGTAATGGGTTTTGTAATGGAAATGTAACTACTGAACACTTTTGATTTCTTATTCTAAAGCTCATTACATGTAATGGAAAGTTTTGCTGGGTAAGGTTATTTGGGACGCTGAATGCAATAATGAAAAAAATTAAAAATGAAAATTTTTTCTCCGCAGTTTCAGGCAGACAGTTTTTTAGTATTTATCAAAATGAAGATTCTCAGCTGAAAATTTTTCATAAAATCCATTCTTGGGTCACATTTGCGCCAAACATCATTTTTTTTTTTCATAAAAACCCAGCTTTCGATACAAATTCCAGAAAAACATGAGCCGAAATCCAAAATCCCAAAAAGGAAATCAATGGACAGAAGTCTCTTGTGTTTTACGTGAGTACCTGTCTCGTTGACATAACCTCATGATGCTCTGAACACTGGATCGGAATATGCGCCGACCACCGCCCCGTTGTGTAGAAAGACTACACTCAGGTATTAATTTAAGATTTGTGCATATGGGCAACAAATCCCTCTCTTTGGTGGGGAGTCGAGGCCTACCTAACACACCTCTGCTGCTCTAAGGGCCACAGCACCCGGTTGAATGCAACTCCACATCCAACTGTGCTCTCCCCGCGATTTTGGGTATAAACCACAACCACCACAATACTCCCCTAAGTGCCGTACCCGTAGGTCAGCTGGAATCAACGATTCCAGGGCTCCTGACCTCCCGTGGTACCAGGTATATATATAATGGGTGGCCTTTAATAAAAAAAATTGCCCAAACTCTCGGTCGCACCCCCTAGAAATATGCGAGTAGCAAAAAAACTGAGAAATACAAAGTTTTGGGTCAATCAAAAAAAATTTAGATGTGCCTCAACGCGACCGAAAATTTCAAGTGTGTTTATATGGGGAATATATGACTTTTTTTCGATTTTACTAAAATTTCGCCCAATAGTTAAACTTATTCGACAAGTTGTTATATGAATCGATATCAGTACTAAATTGTCTTTTCAAAAAACTACATGACTTTAAAATCGAATAAAAACTCGCTAAGAAATAAGAAATGCCCCAGACCACTTTTGTGCCAAAAAACACTAGGTCATGAAATGTGATGAACATTTTTTCAACTTTAACAAATTGATTAAAGTCATAATTTTTTTTTGTCTCTATACCCATAAGTACTCAGATATGAAGTATTGTTTTATTACTACGTTGTTAACCTATTGCGAAATGAGACCAACGATGGAAAATGTTTTTGATAAAATTTTGAAAACTACTCTTTTAAGTTTTAAAAAATTTTCTGTACCAAAATTTCAAAAAATGGATCTGGCGCTATAAAGTTTTGTTAAATATATATAAGAGATTAACTGTGTGAATTTTTAAGTAACTTACTTTGCCAGATTTGTTTTTACAAAGAATTTTTTTTGCGGATTTTGAGAAAAATGAGTTTTTTGTAAAATATTCATTAAATGTACTCTTTCTAAATACTTTGTATTAAAAATTTATCAGTGTTCTACTTTTAAATGTTATATTTTATATTAATAATCTAGGGTTTCTGAAATAATATGACCCCATTAGCCCTTTTGGACTTGGGGTCGCATATGACCCCAAACTAATGAAAGAAAATTTATTTAAAAAATTCAAATATTTTGCAAGAGCTATTGAATTTTTATATTTGACGCTTAAAATATAATGAACAAATGTGCAAGTATTCCATGCTAAAAATTTGGATTAAATCGAACAACGTTAACCCATTCCTTGCCGAGGCCAAGCTTTGAATTTTGACATCTTTAAATAAATTATTCTAGTAAACTAGATGAAATCCTTACTATGGATTGGGAAATAAAATTCGCGCCACTGTGCGCCGGCTGCGTTATAAAAGCATTTCTCTTTGGCCTCTTATGAAGAACTTATGGATAGTTTTCTACTCTTATAATGCAATCTTTTAGATACAAGTTGAGTCTTTCTATAAAAAACCATCATTGTTTTTATGAAAAAAAGCAATAAATAATCTATATATATAAAATTCATTTTCTGTTTGTTTGTTTGTTTGTTTGTTTGTTTGTTTGTTTGACCGCTATACAAATTTTTATTTTTCAACGGATTTTCCTGAAATTTTGTACACATGATCTCTATACCCCAGGAAAGGTCGCCGTATACTTTTTACCTGCCACGCCTACTTTTACGCCCACTTTTTATGTAAAATTCATTTTCTGTTTTATTCATATTTGTTCACTATACAAATTTTTATTTGTTAACAGATTTCTCTGAAATTCGGTAAACACGATCCCTGTATTCCAGAGAGGTCGCCATATACTTTTTATCGACCACGCCTACTTTTACGCCCACTTTTTATATACAATTCATTTTCTGTATTTTGGTATATTTGTTCGCTATACAAATTTTTATTTTTCAACCGATTTCTCTGAAATTTGTTACACACGATCTCTCTGCTCCTGGGAAGGTCGACATATTCTTCGTACTGGTCACGCCTACTGTTACGCCCACTTTTTGTATACAATTCATATTCTGTTTTTTGGTACATTTGTTCTCTACACATTTTTTTTTTAAAACGGATTTCTCTGAAATTTGATACACACGATCTCTGTACTCCAGAGAGGTCGCCATATGATTCTTGCCGGCCACGCCTACTTCTACGCCCACTTTTTATACAAAATTAATTTTCTGTTTTTTGGTATATTTGTTCACTATTTTTATTTTTCAAGGGATGTCTAAAATTTGGTCACACTATCTCTATACTACAGGGAAGGTCACCATATGCTTCTTACAGGCCACGCCTATTTTGCGCCAACTTCTATGTATATAAAACTTATTTTATCCTTTTATTTGTTTCTTTATTTGATTGCTATACAAACTTTTATTTTTCAATGGTTTTCTCCGAAATTGAGTACATATTCCAGGGAAGGTCGTCATATGATTTTTACCGACCACGCCTACTTTTACGCCCAAGTTTCATATAAAATTCATATTTTGTTGTGTGGTATATTTCTTCCCTATACAAATTTGTACTTTTCAACGGATTTCTCTGAAATTTGGTTTACAGGGAAATAACTACACGGTGAACAAATTCCCCAAACTTAAAAAAAGGTACCCACAAGAAATGAACAAATTCGCCATTTTTAATCGAAATAAAAATTGAACTTACTCCCCAAATTCATTCTTAAATTTTTACATATTTTTATCTAATGAATTTTGTTAAATATTTATTTTAGTAAACGTTTGCATACTGCTCTCAATATATGTCCTACAATAAATGCATTTAAAATGAGTATTCTTTTCAATAGCATCATTTCGTTGCGCGGAAGCTATGTGCACGGGGAATACAGCTTAGGTAGAATATCGGAATGATCTGAAAAATATATTTTGACCATTAAAATAAGTTGGAAACAGCTGCGCGGCAGCACTGGTGTGAATGCCAAATGCACGGAAGCGGCGCGCGACCGCGGACTCGGACGCGACGGATGCGGACGCGACGCGCTCTCGGAACACAGCTCAGCTAAAATATCGCAATGCTCTAAAAAATGTGTTTTAGGAATTAAAATAAGTTAACGAGAACTAAGCGGCAGCACGGGTAGTAGCTGCGAGGAAGCGGCGCGAGGCGCGCGGACTCGGACGCGACGGATGCGGACGCCACGCGCTCTCGGAACACAGCTCAGCTAAAATATCGCAATGCTCTAAAAAATATGTTTTAGGAATCAAAATAAGTTTACGAGAACTAAGCGGCAGCACTGGTAGTAGCTGCGAGGAAGCAGCGCGAGGCGCGCGGACGCGACGCGGCGCGCGACCGCGGACTCGGACGCGACGCGCTCTCGGAACGCAGCTCAGCTAAAATATCGCAATGCTTTAAAAAATATGTTTTAGGAATTAAAATAAGTTAACGAGAACTAAGCGGCAGCACAGGTAGTAGCTGCGAGGAAGCGGCGCGAGGCGCTCGGACGCGGACGCGACGGATGCGGACGCGACGCGCTCGCGGAACACAGCTCAGCTAAAATATTGCAATGATCTGAAAAATATATTTTGGCGATTAAAATAAGTTGACAACAACTGCGCGGTAGCACGGGTGTGGCTGCCGCGACTCGCTCGCGGAACACAGCATAGTGAAATGTCGTATGATAAATTTTATCTACGTATGTGAAATAATTACCTGTTGATCAAAATAGGCCACACATATACTATAAGCAGTTGCTTAAAGAAACATTGCGACACAATATTAAACGTCGCATTAGTCTTTCATTTCTGAAACTTGAATTTGACGTCTCTGCTCAATGATGATCACTTATTGAATGAAGTAATTCAATTTTTAAAAGTTCCGATTCCTTTAATTTGCAAACCATTCCGTTATATTTGATGTTTATAAATAAACTGAAAAAAAGCTTATAGCGGTTTCGCCGCTTATTTTTGAAGCATTTTTGCTGCAGCATCTTATAAAAAACTTCTAAATTAAAAAATCAAAAAATTTTTAATTGAAATAAAAAATGAATTTACTGCCCATACAAATTTTTGGGGAGAAAGTTCATTTTATTGGGGAATTTTTTAATTGGGGACTAAGTACTCAGCGCCTGGTAAGCATAGTGATCAATTTTTCAAGTCAAAGGCCTTTTTATTCCGGGCAAGACCGGGTAAAAACAGCTAGTGAATCTATAATATTAATAGGCTAGGCGATTTCTTGTGACCGATGGTTTGTTCTACCGTTTTATCTCGATTTTGGCCAAACGTATATTATTTGAAATGTATTTCTTTTTAGCCGTTTTGCAGATTTACAGATTTTTAAATATTTTCCTTTATTTTGAGTAAATTGCATTTAAAGTTGCTACTAACACATACATAAAATAATACAATGCTATGTGTGTGTTTATTAAATTTGTTAATGTGTTTGTAATAAAAATGAGTTTGTTATTTTGTGTTGATTTGTGAATTGGCTATAATTGATTAGCAACCTTTAGGGTCTTTATTTAATAAAGAAATAAAATTTCCTAGAATTTGCACTCGAATTTCGATGGCTGGACTCTGCTAGTTATAATAAATACTTGTCAAATAAGAAAAACAATTAGTTTTAAATTTTAATGGTATTACAATTTAAAGTTTAAATTTTGGCAACTATATTAAAACTAGGTGATTGTGTGGCGCCTAGGCGCCCGTTTATTTTGACTTTAACAAACAAATTTTTTTCCCATTTCAAAATTTTCCTATATTTTATATAATTTTAAAAAATTAATTTTAATGTTTATAAAATTTAAAAAAAAAAAAAAAAATCGAAAAACAGTTGTAAAAAATACAGAACAGAAACTTCGATTTTCAAATGAAGTTTTGTAAAAGGTCCTTTTATATATATTTTCCCCAAAGTTCTATACATAAGGAGTTTTTAATATTATATGATTTTAAAAAAATATTTTATTTTGATAGAAACTCGGTAATTTTAGTCTTATTAAGACAAACTATAAATATGTATCTTTTTAATAATTTAATTTATGTTTTATAACTTTTTAAAATGCATCAAAATAAATAAACTTATTCAACTAAAGAATTTTTTAAACCTTTTGGACAAAACAAAAAAATACTACGGTTATAACGAACTTAGTCTAACTAATTTGGCCGGTCCCGCCGGTTTCGTTATAACCGAACTCCATTTTATTGTAGAAAAAATAGAATAGCATAAAAAAAAAAAAAAACGTTTTAGAGCAAGGTTCCTAAAAGTTTCTTAAAGGTTTTAAAAGTTAAGAAAGTATTTTCATAATTCTTTTTTGAAGACATGAATAATGTTGGAATATTTATTTCATACACATGTTATAGCATAACATTTGAGGAATCTTTGAAAAAATTTTCAATTAAAAATTTTAATAAATAAGTCAGTGACAGCGAATCTCGGGAGGCGTTGTTGTTTTGCGATGAACATCATAACTCGTTACCAGATCATGTGAAATAAAAAAAATCAAAATGCGTTTAAAAGCTGACATGTTTCCTGAAGTAGTGACGAAGACTTTTTTTAAATTTTTTTTGCAGAATTTTGCAGTGAAAAACGATTTTTGCTATACAATTTTGGGAATTTGTTGTTAAAAAAGGGGGAAGAAAATGGAATTAAAAAAACCCTTCGTGGATACCTGATGATTTATGTGTAGATATAGTGTCTAAAATATGATCTTCACGGACTTCGAACATTTATTTGCGAGGAAATCGGTTTAAAGTTTTTTAAAAACTGATTTATATACTATATACCGTATGAGGCCAGTCGCTGGAAACGCTGTATCTTCTTAAGTTTTGCTCTGATTTACTTAAAATTTTCATCACAACACTCTCGACATGTTGTGCATTCAGAAAGAGAAATGCAAAAAAGGTTTTAAAACCTACCACCCCTTAAGGAAGTGCAAACACCAAATACACCTACAAAAAAGAGAAAAAATATTTCATATTTATTTCATCATACATGTAAACTGAAAAAGAGAACTACATTTTTTTGCAAAGTTATCTATAAATCCAAAAAAAAAAAAAAAATAAGGGCGTATTAGTTTTACTTCAAAAAAAAAACTTATTATTCCAAATCGCCTTTAATTCTTCCATGATAATTTCAATAAATTATTCAAATTAAAATCTTAAATATACCTACTTACGTAATTTATGTTTGTCTAAATTTTTGAAAGCAAATTTTGCAAAAATTAATATTATGAGTGGAAAAAAATTATTTTTCCACCTCTCTTCTGAAATTACAATGTAATTTAATTAAGCAAAGTCAAAATAATTTAAATTTTAAACTTAATATTGCACTATTTTTTCAAGTGCTTTTCAATACAGAGCTTTAAACGAAATCATACGTTGGACAACAACAAAATCCACATTGAAGATCTCTTTTTTCTCAAATATATGTATATCAAAAAAAAAGCAGAGAACCTGAGCGATACAAAACAATTTTGAGATGAAAAACTGACAAACGGAAAAGTTTAGTTTGATAAAAGAAGTATGTATGCATATCGGACGACGTTAATACTATGTTCACACGGACAGCAATATTCGCGGTTCGCTCTCTTATTCTCGGTTGGCGAGCGAATCATGATTGAATCTACATGATTCGCCATACAAAATTTTGAGAGCGAATCTACTTGGTTCATTTTGAACCTAGTTGTGAACCTAGAAACATTCAGTGTCATCTCCAAGTTTGATAACAAATTATCGCTAGTTTATCTAAACTAGCTGTCAAATACAAAACATAAACAAAGAAAAAAACAAGAAATTAATGTGTACAAAGAACATAAACAAAGAAAAAACAAGAAATTAATGTGTAAAAAACAATATAAACAACGAAAAAACAATAAATTAACGTGTACAAAACAATACAAACAAAAAAAAAAACAAGAAATTAACGTGTACAAAAAAATAAATAGAAACGTAAGTAAATAGAAACAAATAAAAGCCATATATTACATAAAGCATATAAATAATTAAAAAAATGTAAAAAAAAGAAATAGTGAAACATATCTTGAAGTGCAGAAGGATGTCTTCAAACAGAAAACCGTAAATATTTAAACGAAAAATTTTAATGTAAATAAAAACAAAACAAAAAACAAAAAGCCGCACCATATGTTTCAAAAAAAAATATATATATATATAAACGTCAAAATGAAACAAGAACACTCGTCTGAACACCTAGGTTCACAATCATGATTCAGAGAGCGAATCAAGTGGTTCATTTTGTCGTCTGAACATGCTATAAGTGAGAAAAATAAAAATTTTTAAAATTTTATTCATTTGTTTTTTGCAGAATTTTTTCATTGACCAACAGAGGGAATTTAAAGAAGAATTTGAATAGATATTAGTTTTTTTATGCATTTTTTTCGTTCAACTTATTCCATATGTAACACGAAATCTGCATATGCAGTGCTATTGTCGTTAGCAGTGCTGCCAATTTTGACAACTTATTGTAAATTCGACGATTTTTCAATTTGTTAAAATGATTTTTTAAATTTGTTTAAATGATGATTGAAGATTTAAAATTTTCAGTAGTATAAAAATTACGATTTCATGGATTAACAATTAATGGGTTGTTTATCGAAAATTGATAGTTTTTGTTCGGTGTAAATGTAAATTACAAAATCTATATAGATTTAATTCTAGGTCAAGTCGTTTCAAAACGGAAATACCTTGAATAGCATCTCCATTTAAGATTTAAGTTTTAATTACGGCGATACTTTAAACCTATATTATATGTTTCAGCTATAGAATCTATAGCTATAGTATAGATCTATAGTATAGATACATATCAATAAAATTATTTAGTTGATTGCTGTGTTAAATTTTTTTCGTTGAAATTTCATCACTAATACATTTTTATAAATATAAATAACCAATGCTGCAATAATATTCGTAATATGAATGATATAAATAAATTTTATTGTTTCCTTTTGTAGTATTTTTTCGAGTTTTATAAGCGGTAAAATATTCTTGAATATTTCTTGTTTTAAAAATGACGATTTTGGCGATTTAGTTTCCAAAATTGTCAATTTTCAGAAGATTTTATTAGCAGCACTGGTCGGTAACAAAGAAGAGAGAAAATTGTGTGTGGGTTTGTATAAAATGAGAGAGATTAAATTTTGTTTGTGTATTTCGCATAGCTTTGTATTGAGTGCTATGTGTGTGTATCATTTCAGCGTCACCGAATCAGTCAGTCAGTCAGTGAGTCAGGGATCAGCGTAAATATATATAAGAAGATGATAACCGTACCCAACATTGGTTATAAAATTAAATATAAGACACAGGTGGACGGTATCAAAATTTCGGCACATCCGAAAATCTGATAAAAATTCTCGAAAATCTTTTGCACCATAAGAATTCGTATTCCACTTCAAAAGTAAAGCAGAAACATTTTTAGTGAAACGCCCTAATATACACGTTTACATTTTTATACCCTATACCACTATGTGGTTTGGGTATAATGACTTTGTGCTGCTGTTTGTAACAACCAAAAAAATTTGACATAGACCCATCTTTAATTATACCGATCGAATCAGAATCACTTTTTGAGTTGATTTAACAATGTCCGTCCGTCCGTCCGTCCGTCCGTCTGTGTGTCCATGTAAACCTTGTAATCAAACTGCAGGTCGCAAATATAAATATATTTTGATGAAATTTGGTATATAAGCTTTTATCGGCCATGGGATGAACGCTATTGGTGAGAATCGGTCCATGTTCAGACCTAGCCCCCATACAAATTACCCCTATGAAATCGACATAAATTGCCATAAGATCCAATTGATCTTACTCAAATTGGGTTTGTATGCGTTCATTACATCCATTAATGAGTAGTCCAAAAATGATCCCTTTGGCCCCATATAGACTGCTTCCCGATCTTCACTTAAATCTATCAAAAACAAAAATATTGCACTGATTCATCTCAAATTTTGTTTGTATATATTTTTGCAAAATACAAGAGACTTTACCAAACATGATCAGGATTGATCCATTTTTGGACCTAGTCCCCATATAGATATAGCATCCGATATGAACTTTTTCATATCTGCTGCCAAAAAAATTAATAAAAATCCCACTCAAATTTGGTTCTTGCTTATTTTCTATGTCCAGTTAGTTGGGCCTAAGTGATAGGGTTTCTAAACGCATTGTATAGGGTATCATATAGTCGGTCTAGACCGACTATAATTTTCTTACTTGTTTTAACTTACAATATGCATATCAAATAAAAAAAGCGAGTTCCTGCTGTTAAATAAACATTTTTGTTTCATTTTATAAGTATACAGATGCGCAAATTGATCTTTAAAATTGTCATCATTGAATATCTTGGAAGATTTCTTGTAAAAATATATGTTGAAGACTGTAACATGCACCTATGATTTTTGTTAAACGGTGATATATTTCATTGAAAAGTGCAAATATATATTTTTTTCTTGGATAAAACTTGTTAATTTTTCTCAAGAAAAATGCTTAAAATCTTTACTCTCTAACAAAACTGTTAAGTTACTGTTATTTTGATATCTGTTATTCGAATGAACAAAATTATCATAATTACCCGTAAATTCTTAGTATTGCACATAAGGGTTGATATTTTTAAAACTTATTTCCACATCCTTAAGTTTATGCCCACAGAAAAAAGGATAAACAAATAAAACACAGAAATAAAATCAACAATAAGAAAAAACACAAATTAAGTATTAATTATTAAAAAACTGCAGCCAGTATGCGCATGTGGAATACAAGAATAAAAATTAAAGCTAATTTAAAATATCACCAGTATCAAATTAAAATCACTTATATAGAGATTTAAAAAGAATAACATTAAGGATATGATGGCATATAATAAATTGGACTTACACACATGATATGGGAAATATTCAGAATTTGCACCTCCTTCTGTCATGTTAAATATATGCAAACAATGGTAAAAGTACTTTTACATAAACATTGGGGCATTCGAAATTGTTTGGAATTATTTCTAAATCTATAGTGACTATTGTCATCCACAAATCGAATGGACTGATTTTGTGTAGACTAATAAAATAATATTACAAATACTCTTGATTAAAACAACTTTTGAAATCTGTGACATCATACAGAACAAATTTCTAATTCATACATTGTTTACGTACCGTCTAGTCGGCGCTTTGGATCTGCCATCTGGCCAGCATGAGTTGGTAATTCGTTTTGGCCGCCCACGACGTGTGTTTTTCCGCCGCCGGCATACAAATGTGGTGGCACCGTTCTCCTTACACTTTGTTTCATTTTTTCATATATCTTTTTGTGTGCATCATAAGCGGCTAGCAAAACATCATCATTGTTCACACAAAATCAAAGTTATTTTCCCTAAATAAATAAGCCTTGTGTTTTTAATTAAATTTAAATAAATATTCGGAGTTTTCTTCTGCCTTTTATTCAACAAAGAACATCTACCGTACAAGTGGCCCCGACAACCAGTCGAACTACCACAATCCTTTTTTTTGGACAACAGCTTGTGGAAATAACATTTGGTCCTTCTCCCGGTAAGCGAAACCATTCGACAAAAAGCTACAGGATTCAAGGTACGTACGCTGTGAGATTTAAATAAAGTGAAATAAAGACATCAGTGGCTCGAAAAAATTTTTTTTGGGAAGTTAAATACTTAACGTGACCGAATTACCGCCATTTGCCCTTTAGTAGCACATTTATTAAAGATTACGCCATTTTGTTTTTCGATTTAATTTACGGAGCCATCTTTATTTAAAGTGAATTTTAATTTGTCATTAAAACCACGCCAATTACATTTGAGGTTATGTGAAATCTTCTCATAGATTTTTTTTTTGATTTTTTGGAGATTTGTAGCCCACGAATAAATTTTTAAAATTTGATTGCGGAACATTTCGTGAATTTCTGATTTTTTTTTGGAGATTTTGTAGCCCACGAATAAATTTTTAAAATTTGATTGCGGAACATTTCGTGAATTTCTGATTTTTTTTGAGATTTTGTAGCCCCTCTACAATTGAAAAGCCGATCTTAGAACAGTTCGTAAATTTTATCGTCATCTTTGAGAAAAATTTAAGGAGATTTTGTGAAACTTTTTTTTACAAAGTTTATTAGGCAAATTTATACAGAACAAAGTGGTTCTTTGACATTTTAAATTAATTTGCGGTGACACCAAAACTAATTATGTCAATGTTAGACAAATTTAATGAAACGGCTGATGAGATAGCCAGATTTGAATTACGGCTCAAAGATGAAGATTTTTCAATTTACACTTTAGAAGCCCTGGAATTTGAGAAAGCAGAATTAGCTAGACTATGGGCAAAGTATAAAAATTATTACGAACAATGTTCAGGGGAACCAATAGAAAAAAAGAAAGATATATTGGCCATCCACACAAAGCACAATCAAATTCACAAAATTCACGTCAGATGTATTAACATAATTGCAAAAGCAACGCGTAGGATATCTAAAGAGCAAGCAACATCTTCAGACACAGTAGTTCACAAACATGGGAGCTCTATACCAGTTCAAGCTTGCGATATTGATGTTTTTGATGGAGATTATGCTGCGTGGCCCACGTTTAGAGATTTATTCACTGCGATTTATATTAACAATGATCGTTTAGGCCCCGTAGAAAAATTATGTTACCTTTTTAAAAAAACAACTGGCGATGCCCGAGAGGTGAATAGAAACATTACCGTGACAGCAGATAATTTTGACATTGCTTGGGAAAATTTAAAGGCACAATATGAAAATAGGCGCGTTTTATTTAATGGGCAACTAAAATTATTATACGGTTTAGCTCCATGTTTGCGGGAAACTGCAACAGAAATTAAAAGACTACAGAGGGAAATAAATAATTGCATGTCGACTTTGAGGTTATATAAAATTGATGTAGATGCATGGGAACCATTATTTGTCTTTCATTGCTCAATCAGGCTACCAGAACAAACTTTAAGCCTATGGGAGCAATCTGTGAAAAATAAGACAGAGATTCCAAAATGGAAGGAATTTGATGATTTCTTAACTGATAGATTTCGTGCACTTGAAAGTTTTTCCAACCTTAGATCCAGTGGTTCCCAAGCAGGTTTTCAAGATAGTCAAAATAAAACCAAACCATTTAAAACACATCATACCAAAGTTGATGTAGCTCAATGCAAATTATGCAAAGAAGCCCATGCGATTACCACATGTAAAAAATTTTTAAACATGGACTACAAAACACGTGTTTCTAAATTAAGAAAATTCCATTATTGTTTTAATTGCCTCAAAATGGGTCACATGTTCACAGATTGTCCTAATGAAAATGGTTGTTCGAAGTGCAACAGAAAACATCACAATCTTTTGCACAAAGATTTCGCGCAAAACAAAGGGCAAAGAAATCAATCTTCTAATGTGACCCAGGGTAATTATAAGTCGGCTTTGCTTCAAAATAATATACAGTCCACTCAATTGCCGACTACATCCAATATGGTTCAAAATCACCATCATTCTGTTGCCAAAAAGGTGATGCTAGCTACTGCATGGGTTAATATAGCACATTGTGGTTCTAATTATAAAATACGAGCCTTAATTGACCCATGTTCGGATGAAAGTTTCATTTCCGAAAAAATTCAAAAATTATTAAATTTGCCTACTGTACCAGTGGCTGCTGAAGTAGCTGGACTAGGTGGAGAAGTTATTAGTAGAGTCGAAAAAATGGCGACCTTTTCTGTAGCTTCGATAGTAAACTCAAATTTATCTATTAAAGTTGATGCTTTAGTGGTTCCACAAGTCACAAGTGATATTCCAACACACACTTTTAATCCCTTAAATATGGAGCTACCGAATCTGAGGTATGCAGATCCAAATTTTTATAAAAGTGGTGCAATTGACATTTTGTTAGGGGGAGACGTTTATCCAGCAATTTTGAGAGGTGGTGTTCAACATGGAGTTTTTGATTCACTAGTTGCTCAAGAAACAATATTCGGATGGATTGTTACTGGCCCTACATGTCCCCGTCGTTCCGTTAGACTGTCGCATTTCACTAAAGTATCTAGTGATGAACAATTATCTAAATTTTGGGAGCTTGAAGAAGTTTCACATAAACCAATAATGTCTGAAGCTGATAAATTATGTGAAGAAATATTTCGGTCCACTACAGTGAGAAATTCTGAAGGGAGATACGTAGTTGATTTGCCCTTTAAATCTGATTTGTCATTGCTCGGCCCTAATAGACACATAGCTTCGAGTCAATTTATGAGAAACGAAAAATCGTTGTTACGTAAACCTGAAAACAAAATTTTATATGATGGGGTTCTTAACGAATATTTGACTTTGGCACATATGGAAAAAATTGAAAATCCTGTAGTTGGCCCGAGTTACTATCTGCCTCATCATGGCGTTTTCAAACCTGACAGTACAACAACAAAGTTGAGGGTGGTTTTTAATGCCTCTAGCGCTACGTCCAGTGGGACAAGTCTTAACGACATTTTGCACGTTGGCCCCATTTTACAAAAGGATTTGGTTTTCTTAGTTTTAAAATGGAGGTTCTATGAGTTCGTGTTCAATGCCGATATTTCAAAAATGTATAGGCAAATTTTAATCAACCCAAAGCATACTCCATTCCAACGAATTGTTTTTCGTAGCTCTCCTGATGAAGAGCTTCAAGATTATCAATTAAAAACTGTTACTTTCGGCGTCAATTGTGCTCCTTATTTGGCTCTAAGAACACTATTGCAATTGGCGGATGATGAAGAGGGCCGTTTTCCATTTGGCGCAAGAATTCTGCGAGACTCCATGTATGTCGACGATGCGTTGGTCGGATCTCACAGCTTACCAGACATTTTAAAGTTCCGTGATCAGCTAATAGCCATTTTAAAAACAGCTGGTTTTGAATTGCGAAAATGGACGGCAAATTCAACAAAAATTTTAGATGGGTTGCCCTGTGACCATTTATTAAATGAAAATTTTCTATGTCTGAATGACAAAAGTAATGCGAAGACTCTGGGTGTTCGATGGAATGCTTCAGCTGATTACTTTTATTTTGCGACAGAAAAAATTCCACTAAAATCTTCTTACACCAAAAGAGAGGTTCTTTCCGTGATTGCTAGACTGTTCGACCCTGCTGGTTGGCTCGCTCCGGTTATTATAACAGCGAAAATCTTAATGCAGCAAATGTGGCTCGATAAGATTGACTGGGATGAAAAAATAAAGCCGGTGGCGCTTAAAAATTGGCAAGATTTTGTCTCTCAATATAATGATGTAGATGCAATTACTGTCCCTCGTTGGATCCAATATTCTCCAAATTATAAAATCGAATTCCATGGGTTTTGCGATTCTTCGGAGTTGGCGTATGCGGCTACATTGTATGCTAGAGTTCAGATAGGCGAGAAAATATACACGAATCTTTTGGTGGCAAAATCGAAGGTGGCCCCTATTAAAAAGCCGTCGATTCCACGCTTAGAATTGTGTGGTGCAGTACTGTTAGCGAAGCTGATCGATAGTATAATGCCCCAATTTAATTTGAAAGACTACACTCTATATCTCTGGTCCGACTCAACGATAGTGCTGGCATGGTTGAAAAAACCGCCGTGTAGTTGGAAAACCTTTGTGGCTAACAGAGTTGCCACCATTTTGGAAAAAGTGGGGACCAGGCAGTGGTACCACATAATATCTCAGGATAATCCCGCTGATCTAGCAACCCGGGGGCTGATCCCATCTGAGCTGAAAGGCTGTGATCTTTGGTGGCACGGCCCTGCGTGGCTCAGTTTGCAAAAATCCTCGTGGCCTTCAAACCCACACGATTATGAAACAACGGAAGAATTAAAGAGGGTGCAGGTTCATGTTGCTAGATCTACAGAAGCTGAGGATATTTTAGACCGTTTTTCTAGTTTGCCCAGGGCCATTCATGTTATAGCTTATATATTTCGATTTTTTCATAGAACTCGACCACCTTCTGCAGAAAGGGGCCCATATCAATCGGTAAGACTATCTATCGGAGAGCTCACATTTGTCAAAAATCGGCTATTTTCACTATCTCAGCAGATCCACTTTTCGAAAGATTTTAATTGCTTATCAAACAATAAGAAAATTGAATCTAGTAGCTCATTGTTGACGCTTACACCCTTCTTAGATGAACAGAAAATTATTAGGACAAATGGTCGCTTGAGTGCATCTTCAAATTTATCCTATCACGAACGACATCCGATTATATTGGCATATGGTAGTAGGTTAGCTCGCTTGTATATAGAGTTTATTCATAAAATGACCCATCATGGAGGCCTGCGTTTGGTCCACAGTGTGGTTCGATATGAATGTTGGATCGTCAGGGCAAAGATATTGATCAAAGCGTGCATAAATCGATGCAAGGAATGCGTGGTCCACCGCAAAGAGCGTCAAGGGCAAATTATGGCTGCGTTGCCTGAAGAACGGACCTCCCTTAGTCGGGCCTTCACTAACACCGGCGCGGATTTTGCCGGCCCGTTCGAAATTAAAAGCTTCACCGGCCGATACTGTAAAATAACCAAGGGATATGTGTGTCTCTTTGTTTGTTTTTCCACCAAAGCGATTCACCTCGAAGCTGTTAGCGATTTATCCACCCCGGCGTTTTTAGCTGCTTTAGCCCGATTTATAGCACGTCGTGGTTGTCCAAATCGCATTTACTCTGACAATGGTCGAAACTTCGTTGGCGCTGCGAAAGACATCGACGCGAACTTTGTTAGACGCCTAAAGGAGCTACGAGATATGGCTTTGTCAAAATATGAGCACCAGCGTTTAATGTGGAACTTTATCCCGGCTGCGGCACCTCACATGGGCGGACTATGGGAAGCAGGCGTCAAAAGCTTCAAAACGCACTTCAAAAAAATGGCTGGTCAAATAAAATATACTTTCGAGGAATTTACCACTCTCTTGGCAACTATCGAATCGTGTCTCAATTCTCGCCCCCTAGGTCCTCTTTCCGATAACGTCGACGATTTGTCAGCGCTTACCCCTGGTCATTTTTTAATTGGCTCGGCGTTACTGGCTCCGGCAGAACCTGAGGAACTTGTTCCTGCGATAAGCATTGTTAATAGATGGCGTAAAGTGAAGGCTATGCAACACGAAATAGGTCGCCGATGGAAAAACGAATATCTAAAAGAATTGCATAAGCGCAACAAATGGAAATCCCCACAGCTTGATTTGCAGGAAAACGACCTTGTAGTTCTTAGAAATGAGCCTCTCTGTCCCACGGAATGGCGGCTGGGTCGTGTCACTAAAATTTATCGCGGTGCCGACTGTAGGGTCCGAGTAGTGGATATTAAAACCCAGAACGGGATCATAACCAGACCGATTCATAAACTGGTTCTCTTGCCACGTAATTCCGAGCACACTAACTAGTCACCTCCTCTTGCCCACGCGCTTTTCATCACTCACTCTCCACAATTTCATCACATACTAATTTTATTTGTATATTTGCAGTTGACATGGCGAAACAGATGGTTTGGTTCAACAATGATTTTTGCTGTCCATTATGCAACCGCCTCCATGCCATCAGGGTATGCACCCGATTTCAAGTAATGGATATCGAACGCAAGCTGCGGGTAGTCGCTGATCACGGTCTTTGTTCGAATTGTTTGGCCCAATCCCACATAGCACGAAGCTGTAAAAACACCAATCGATGCCGGCGCTGTCAGCGACCACACAACACCATGCTGCACCCGGTCGCCAAGGGGAGTCTGTGGTTCCCCATGACAACAATGGTCCGGGTCTACCCCAACCAGAACTCCACCCGACATGCTCTGGTTCGGGCATTGATTGATCCCAACGCCGCGCGATCGTCCATCACCTTCAAGTCGGCTACAGACACACGATGTCTCATTCGTCACAACCGAACCATTGTTACCCTGACCCATTGGCGGTTCGAAAGCAAACGGATAACGTTAGACTGCGCAGTCGAAGACGCTGAGCCACACTTCACTCCAGGCGATGAAATCATGATCGATTGGGTGCGTAGTCGCGGTCCGAAGGTTGTCCACGCCGACCCATGCTGGTATTCCCGTGATCCTTGTACTATGGTACTTGGAGCGGACGCCATGTCAAAAATACTAGACGGCCCAGCAGATGGTAAGCCGGGTAAAATATACGTACAGAAGACGCTATTCGGAGATGCCTACTTCGGGGAAGGAGTTATCAATGAAGATCCCGACTACATAGACTATGAGTACAATGATTAACGTGGCCCCCATGGGATACCTACATTTATGTAGTGTCTTTCTATATATATTATCTTTATATTATCATTTTTATCTGGAATTTAAGTATTTAATGAATTTAAAAAAAAGAAAAAAAAAAAAAAATATGTTTCCTTTTTTTTTCTCACATACATATATTTTTTGTTTAGTTATCAAAATTAAAATGTTCATCTTTTTTTTTAACATAAATTGTATATATATTATTCAATACTCTAATTCTGCGTGCTGTGGCCCAATTGACTGTTGCACTATCGTCGCAAGGGTGGCGGTATGTTTACGTACCGTCTAGTCGGCGCTTTGGATCTGCCATCTGGCCAGCATGAGTTGGTAATTCGTTTTGGCCGCCCACGACGTGTGTTTTTCCGCCGCCGGCATACAAATGTGGTGGCACCGTTCTCCTTACACTTTGTTTCATTTTTTCATATATCTTTTTGTGTGCATCATAAGCGGCTAGCAAAACATCATCATTGTTCACACAAAATCAAAGTTATTTTCCCTAAATAAATAAGCCTTGTGTTTTTAATTAAATTTAAATAAATATTCGGAGTTTTCTTCTGCCTTTTATTCAACAAAGAACATCTACCGTACAAGTGGCCCCGACAACCAGTCGAACTACCACAATCCTTTTTTTTGGACAACAGCTTGTGGAAATAACATACATCAAACTCTATGTTAGAATCCAAGGCATAAGTGAAAGTAAGCTTTGGGACCACCCTTTTATAAATGTTTGAATGTATAGCTATTGATTGAATGCCAATCAACAATGTATTTATGCAAAAATACACATTTAAATATACAGAAGATTCATTTGTATGTAGACTTACGCTTGGGAGAGTCATTGTCCATAATTGTAGCCAAAGTGTTGATAATGATGATCATATTTTGCAACAAACAGTTGACATTTGTTTAAAGGCTTTTAAAATCCAGTCACATTTATGTCAATTACGGTCAGATTGTATAAGACTCTATGGATTGTATAAGTGCGAGTATAAAATGGTACTTTGGTTTTGTTTGCAAACAAATATTTAAACTCACATTCATTTTGTGCAATTCGTATAAACAAATTGCTACAGTTGAACAACGTGTATGTGAGATACCTTTTAATTCGACATACATGCGTTTAAATGTTAATCACTACCTAGAAAACAAGATAAGTCGGTGATTTATGCTCAAGGTTGACCAGAGTATACCCTTCAATATGATTCCTGTATTTGTACTTAATTTGCGAACTTGAGTACTTTAAGATACCACTGTATAAATTAATTCGAATTACTAAAAATTAATGAGTATATAAATTCAGTGAATGTACTTCAAAAGAAGATACATCTATATATTAATACGTGAAGGAAAATTTTTTATTCCCATTTTAAGCAAAATGAGGGCACGGAGGAGAGTGAAATTTGGCATAGTCATAGCTCCTATGGAGCAGAAGCGGAGAATGATAAAATTTATGTATAATATGTTTTAAAAATATTTTAAATTAAATAAAATAAAATATTTATAATTATTCGTTACACCCTGATAATGCGAATGATTTAAATTGTATATCACATGCCCTGTGTTGATTTGTGATTTGCCAAAATTGATTAGCATAGCTTTACATATTGATTAAAAAACATTGAATGAAAAAATTGAATGAAAAAATAATATTTCCTAGAATTTGCACTCGAATTTCGAGTGCTGGGCTATACCAGTTAATACTAATAAGCTGAAAATTTTTTAAAATACTTTATAAGAAAAAGTAATTATTAAAGGAAATGCCTTTCTAAAAAAAGGTCATTTATTTAAAGGTACTTTTAAAGAAAAAGAAAAATTTAAAGAAAAGTTATTTTTGAAGAAAAAATTATTTTTGAAGAAAAGTACTTTAAAAGAAGATTTTGTTTAATAAAACATATTTCTTTAGGAAAAGTTACTCATTTAAGAAAATTCACTTTTTTTAACATGTACTTTTAAAGTGATGGGTACTTTTTAAGAACAGATACTTTATTAAGAAAATAAACCTTTTTTTAAAGAAGATTAACATTTTTAAGAAAGAGTACTTTTTTTTAAAGATAGTTTTTAATGAAAAGGTACTTTTTAAAGAAATGGTACTTTTTAAAGAAATGGTACTTTTTAAAGAAATGGTACTTTTTAAAGAAATTGTACTTTTTAAAGAAAAGTTACCTTTCAAAGGAAATGTACTTTTTAAAGAAAAGTAATTTTTTAACAAAAACAAAATTTTTAAGAAGAGGTCCTTTTTTAAGAAATAGGTAAGGTAATTATTAAAAGAAAAATCTATTTAAGCAAAGGTTCGTTTATAAGAAATTATACTTTATTAAGAAAATTAACTTTTTTAAGAACAGGTGAATTTTTTAAAAAAAGGTGCTTTAAAAAAAAAAATAAAAATTTTAAGAATATGCCATTTTTAAGAAAATTTAATTTTTTAAGAAAAGTCTTTTTAAAAAAGGTACTTTTTTAAGAAAATATAATTTTTAAGAAAAGACACTTGATGAAGAAAGTAAAAGTTTTTTAAAGAAAATTAATGTATTTAATTATTAATTTATTAATATATATAATTAAAAAAGCTGATTTTTAAGACAAGTAAATTTTTCAGAAAAAGTTATTTTTTAAGATAAAGTATGTTATTTTTTATGAACAGGTAGTTTTTGAAGAAAAAGTAGTTTTTAAAGAAAAGGTACTATTAAAAACAAGTAAGAAAATTATAGTCGGTCTAGATCGACTATACGATACCCTATAACATGCGTTTAGAGACCCTATCTCTCAGGCCCAACTAACTGGATATAGAAAATAAGCATAAACCAAATTTGGGTGGGATTTTTATTAATTTTTTCGGCTGCAGATATGAAAAAGTTCATATCGGATGCTATATCTATATGGGGACTAGGCCCAAAAATGGACCGATCCTGACCATGTTTGGTAAAGTTTCTTGTATTTTGGAAAAATATATACAAACAAAATTTGAGAAGAATCAGTGCAATATTTTCGTTTTTTGATAGATTTAAGTGAAGATCGGGAAGCAGCTCTATATAGGGCCTATGACTAAGAGTTGTCCAATTGGGATCATTTTTGGACTACTAATTAATGGATGTAATATATACATACAAACCCAATTTGACTAAGATTTGTCTGATAATTTGGATCTTATGGCAATATATGTTGATTTCATAGGGGTCATTTGTATGGGGGCTAGGTCTGAACATGACCGATTCTCACTAATTTCAATGGCGTTCATTCCATGGCCGATAAAAGATCAAATACCAAATTTCGTTTAAATATATTCATATTTGCGACCTGCAGTTTGATTACAAGCTTTACATGGACACACAGACGGACGGACGGACGGACGGACTTCGTTAAATCGAATCAGATAGTGATTCTGATTCGATCGGTATAATTAAAGATGGGTGTAGGTCAAATATTTTTGGTTGTTACAAACAGCAGCACAAAGTCATTATACCCAAACCACATAGTGGTATAGGGTATAAAAAACGTACGTTTTAAAGAAGACATTAGTTTAAAATAAGAATTTTTTTAAGAAAAGTTACTTTTTTGAGAAAAGAACTTTAGGATGTTAGTTATTATAATACTTAGTGAAATTAAATTAAAATAAATGTTAAATATTATAATTATTGCCTGTACAGAGTCACTTATGATCCTAAGTATATATAAGGATAAGGGATTAACTAAACTATGTACATAAAACCCGACGTTATCATTGCTACAAAAAACTCGAAAAAAATTAAAAAAAACAAATAAGATTGTTAAATGCGGCTGTGCCGAATTTTGACACAACCAATGTTGTCAACACTAAGTGACAAAAAAGGCTAGATTTGAAATAATAATTTCTAGATTTTCTACAATGATGTTTAAAATTAATACGATAATTAACAAACATCTTAGGTAGTTTCGTCCTATTTTAATTGAAAGTAATTACTAAATGCATAAATGTAAAAAAAGAAAATACATACAATTAAATTTTTGTTTGTTTGTTTTTCTACGATGTATATACATTTTTGTTTGCTTGTTGTTTTTGTTTTTTGCTTGTATGTGCGAACGTTCACATGTATAAAAAAAAGAACAAAAAAAAAAAACGAAAATGTGTATGCATCGCTGATACATATCAACATGCACATGTTCTGTTGTGTATAAACATTTTGCAATATTTTTTGTTTTTTATAAGAAATATGATGGGAGTATCTTGACATTTTCGTATCCCAACCTGCTCGAAATAATGACAAACAAATATCATATTATCCTAATTTTTGCCAGGTAAATGGTTAATTTTGTGAATGAGCGTAATTTCAACAGATGAACAGACAGAGCTGTTATAATATAATGAATGACAAAATGATACAAAAAATAAAAATAAATTTCCTACAAATTTTCAAATACTCAGAAATAACCTTGAAGGTTATAAGTATTAAAAGTATGAAAGAAATTTTTTTTTTCATTTTAAATTATGTAGTATTTACATCATATCCAGATTTTTATTTTGGTTAATCTATTGTGCATCCATTAAGGTAAACTTAATAAATTTAATTAAATAGTTTGGACAAAGAACATTCATTTTTATCCTACAGAATATTTTCAACGCCTAATAATGCATCAGGGTATTTCTTTTCCATTAGTGGATATTTGCAGAACGCTACCGATACAAACACGAATCCTAGGAGAATAGGTGACCTTTAAAGTCAAAATTTGAACTACATTGTTTTATGGACAAAGTTTCAGACAGATCGGATGAGAGGAAATGGGGTTGAAATCACTCCGTGACTGTGCGTGACTATTCATGACTATGCCTGACTGTGTGTGACTCTCTTAAAATTAATCTTTGGCCACAACAAGTCTATGAACAAAGTTTCAGATCGATCGGATGAGGGAAAGTTAGGTTTTAATCTCTCCGTGACTGTGCGTAACTTTACGTGACTGTGCGTGATTTTGTCCAAGTTAATATTTTTTCAGAGCAAGTCTATCGATCAAGTTTGAGATTGATCGGATAGGGGCAAATGGGTTTTAAATCACTCCGTGATTGTGCGTAACTATGCGTGACTCTGCGTGACTACCCCAAAATTAATCTATAGTCACAGCAAGATTATCAAATGGCAGACAGACAGACAGACAGTGTTTAGAGAAGTGCCTTCACAGGTGCCTCCCCACAGTTTAGAGAAGTGCCTACGCAGGTTTCTCTCCGCAGTTTCGAGAAGTGCCTTCGCAGGTCTCTCCCCGTAGTTCAGAGAAGTGCTTATGCAGGTTTCTCCCCGTAGTTTAGAGAGGTGCCTACACAGGTCTCTCCCACGCGATCAAACGAAGTGCCTACGCAGGTTTCTCCCGCAGTTTCGAGAAGTGCCTCCGCAGGTTTCTCCCCGCAGTTGAGAGAAGTGCTTCCGCAGGTTTTTCCCCGTAGTTTAGAGAAGTGCCTCCGCAGGTTTCTCCCCGCAGTCTCGAGAAGTGCCTACGCAGGTTTCTCCTCGCAGTTTAGAGAAGTGCCTACGCAGGTTTCTCCCCGCAGTTTAGAGAAGTGCCATCACAGGTTTCTCGCCGTAGTTTAGAGAAGTGCCTTCGCAGGTTTCTCTCCGCAGTTTAGAGAAGTGCCTTCACAGTTTTATCTCCGCAGTTCTCAAAAGTGCCGTCGCAGGTTTCCCCCCCCCCCGCAGTTTGGAGAAGTGCCTTCGCAGGTTTCTCTCCGCAGTTTAGAGAAGTGCCTACGCAGGTTTCTCCCCGCAATTTAGAGAAGTGCCTTTGCTGGATTCTCTCCGCAGTTTAGAGAAGTGCCGTCGCTGGTTTCTCTCCGCAGTTTAGAGAAGTGCCTTCACAGTTTTATCTCCGCAGTTCTCAAAAGTGCCGTCGCAGGTTCCCCCCGCAGTTTGGAGAAGTGCCTTCGCAGGTTTCTCTCCGCAGTTTAGAGGAGTGCCTTCGCATGTTTCTCTCCGCAATTTAGAGAAGTGCCTTCGCTGGTTTCTCTCCGCAGTTTAGAGAAGTGCCGTCGCAGGTTTCTCTCCGCAGTTTAGAGAAGTGCCTTCGCAGGTTTCTCTCCGCAGTTTCGAGAAGTGCCTTCGCAGGTCTCTCCCCATAGTTCAGAGAAGTGCCTATGCAGGTTTCTCCCCGTAGTTTAGAGAGGTGCCTACACAGGTCTCTCCCACGCGATCAGACGAAGTGCCTACGCAGGTTTCCCGCAGTTTCGAGAAGTGCCTCCGCTGGTTTCTCCCCGCAGTTGAGAGAAGTGCCTACGCAGGTTTCTCCCCGTAGTTTAGAGAAGTGCCTCCGCACGTTTCTCCCCGAAGTTTAGAGAAGTGCCTACGCAGGTCTCTCCCACGCGATCAAGTGAATTGCCTACGCAGGTTTCCCCCGCAGCTTAGAGAAGTGCCTTCGCAGGTTTCTCCCCGTACTTAGAAAAGTGCCTACGCAGGTCTTTCCCACGCGATCAAACGAAGTGCCAACGTAGGTTTTCCCCGCAGTTTAGAGAAGTGCCTTCGCAGGTTTCTCTCGGCAGTTAAAGAAGTGCTCTCACCAGGTCTCACTATCCAACGACAAGGGTCCAGGATTTTTGACAACTAGAGAAGTATTTACTCCAGGTTTCTCGCTCTTCCCCAAGAGGAGTACCAACCAACCATTATATTTATTCAAATTATAAATTGCCATTATTAGTTGTAAATCATTAATTATAACCGAAAATAAAATAAAATAAGCCACGACACTCTAAACATTGAAAGAACTCGTTTTTATTCCTCTCTGTCTCGTGCAAGAATATAAATTTCTGCAACGACCCTGACCCCCGCGAGCTATACCCTTGCAACCGAAGGAAAACTCGTCTTTACACAGACAGACAGAGAGTATGAGTTAAAAGAAAGAGTTTTAAAATTCATCATCTTCATCATCATAAATGGAGTTTTGTCTGTTTGTTTTTGGTTTATAGGAGGCTAGACCACTGGACCGATCGTTTTGAAATTTTTATAGTAGGTAATTGCCCATTCGGAAGGAACAATAGACCATATTTTTTTGATTTTTCAAGTGGATAAAGTGAATTTTTAACATCTAATTTTAACATATAATATTTGGAGTACTACGGCAGCAAGAGTTCTGCATATTAAACTAATTTGTAGAGTCGTGGAAAAATGGGCGAGATCCGACCAATGGGTGTGGTACCCACCATACAAAGTATATATTTTATGTCATCTATCTAGTGTACTATAATAGAGAAAGGCTTAGAAGTTTGTGTGAGTTCATAAGTTATTAACATGAGTAGTCGGAAAAAGTTAGCGGGATCATATAAGTGGGCGTGGCACCTCCCATACAAAGTAAACATTTAATGACATATAACTGGAGTACTATAGTAGAAAAAGCCTTGGGACTTTGTTTAAGTTCATGAGTTGTTAATGTGAGTAGTCGCGAAAAAATGTGCGGGATTGGACAAATGGGCGTGTCACCCCGTACAATAAAATATGAAGTACTATGAAAATGACAGTCTTGAAATTTTTAAACAGTACCTCATTTTCCAACGTGAGTATTCGTGGAAAATGTGGGTGGAATCGCCAAAATCGAAAATCGCCAAAACCGAAAATCGCGAATAACAAAAATCACCAAGATATAAAATCGCAAAAAAACAAAAGTCAAAAAGCGACGAAATCAAAAATTGCAAAAAAAATACCCATAATCAAAAATTGTAAAAAAATAAAAATCGCCAAGTCAAAATTCCCCAAATTCAAACATCTCAAAAAACAAAAGATCGACAAAATCAAAACTCGCCAATCTTCTACAAAATATATTCCCAGTTTTTTTTTTCGTTACGATGGGTGTAGCGTAGCTCATCGGGTTACAGCTAGTATTTTTGTAAATTGACATATATTTAAAATCATATCATATGATATGAAAATAAAAATAAAAATCGCCAAGTCAAAATTCCCCAAATTCAAAAATCTCAAAAAACAAAGATCGACAAAATCAAAACTCGCCAATCTTCTACAAAATATATTCCCAATTTTTTATTTCGTTACGACCCAGCAAAACCTCGGTAATGATTAGTTATTACCATTGCATTACATGGTAATGTTAACCCCATACCTTTTGATTAATTTCAAGCTAAATGTAAGGACTTCCTGATAATGATTTATGTAAATACATACTGGCAATGATCACTGTTTCTATCAGTAAAAACTATAAATAATGAGTTATATTTAATGAAACAAACTATTTCGCGGCGATTCTCATCATTGGAGAAAAAACGCAGCAAAAGCTGTTAAATTTTACATTTCATTATTTACAACATATTGTGCGATGCCAATGTGATGTTTTTACAGAAATTTACTTTACTCCATACATGTAATAAATTACTCAAAACCCTTCTTGTTATCTATAATGTATCTAGTAATTTGTATCAGTACCTAGTAAGGATCTGGTAAGGCCTTTCCTCCAATGACATCCCCATGTTAAAGTAATGGGTTTCGTAATGAAAAAGTAACTACTGAACACTTTTGATTTCTTATTCTAAAGTTCATTACATGTAATGGAAAGTTTTGCTGGGGATGGGTGTAGCGTAGCGCATCGGGTTGCAGCTAGTATTTTTATAAATTGACTAACATTCTAAATCATATCATGTCATATATATTTTTAGACTGTTTTGTATTTCTAGCGATATTTGTCGGTATCTTTTGAATGATACTTTATATAACATATTTATTTTAAGAATGACAATATAGTTAAGAAAGTAAGACAATCATATTAAAAAAACTTTATTTTTTTCTCTCGATCTGTCGACTATTCCAATTGAGTTTCACATACTCTGATTTTAAACGCAGAGAGAAAAAATTGATGTGGCAATCTAGTTCGTTGCTTACCGTTGTATTGAGTTACAGCAACTCTATTATTTGTGTCGGGATAATCAAAGACTTCAGTTCATTGTGTCAAGGTATTCAATTAAATACAATTTTGGCTGTAACAACAAAAAATCTGTTTTCTCTTTGTATCATTTAAGTGAAGAATATTGTCAGATATTTTATAAACACTGTTTATTACAATTTCACAGACTATATCCATTAAGTGCAGGGCACTTCAATAATGTCCAGTCATTCTTAAGTACCACTATTTATATATGCATCTATATTATCTGCGTGTGATAAATAAATATTTGTCTGCAAATATTTGCACAAGATAACGTTTAATGTTCAAACATGGCAGGCTCTGTGAATGTCATTAATACGTCTACGGTTTAAACAGGGAACATATGGAAATTGTGCTTGGGCACGTTAAATTTGCAGACTATATTTATTTTCCATGGTTTAGAATGTTGTTAGATAAGAACTAAATGAAAGCTACTTTTAGAAATTTAAATGTAATACCATGTTTTCACCAGACGCTAGGTTAAGTCATAAAAATACATCATAATTTTAGAAGTCTTTGCACATTTTCATTAATAAGGAGTAAGATCGAAATAATCTTAACATACATAAAACGTAACGATAAGGAAACCAATGAACGTAGAATTTGTAACTTTTTTTATTTCATTGAAATTATACCAAAGTTTAAAAAAAAATAATTTGTGTAGTTTTAGCCACTCTTCCAGAAACCCGTCAGTTATTATGTAGGCGTTTCTGTCACATTTTTGAAACAGGTAGGCCATCACCGTTTTAATTCTTCTACGCAGGAGGGTAAATTTCTATTTCACAATAAATCACAAAAACAGCGTAACATGTGAGACGTAGGACAAAATCGGTGGGACTTATAATTGTATTGGTGAAAAAATTATGATATGTAAAAAACTAAAGATGAAAAATAAAAAATGAAAATTGAAAAATGAAAAATAAAAATGAAAAATAAAAATTAAAAAACGAAAAATAAAAAATTAAAAATGAAAAATAAAAAAATGAAAACTGAAAAATGAAAAATAAAAAATGAAAAACGAAAAATGAAAAATAAAAATAAAAAATGAAAAAAGAAAAATAAAAAATAAAAACGAAAAATTTAAAACTAACCGGCTGAAATAATAAATAATAATAAATATTTTTATATTAGTAGAGCCCATGCAGTTGACTGCTATTGTAGCATAAAATATAAGTCAACATTACCAACAGAATATTTTTGGGTAATAAAATATAAAGCAACCAACACGATCAGCACTGCTTATACAATAATGCAATAGCTCTAAATTTAGCATACACAAGCAGTGCTGTGTGCAATTAAGTTGATACGGTGTTTACTGTAGCAGTCAACCCTTTTGGTGTTGCACAGTGATTGTTGAGACATATATATAAAATTGACCAAAGATGTTCTGTCCATTGCTACACTTCTTTACTTTAAACCAAAGACCTTTGTAAGCTTATTTTTGGTATAAATTGTGTTCGATTTTGTTCAATCGTTACATTTGCTTTTTCAACTTTAAAGAGCCAAATTGATCGGCTCTAGCATAGTAATAAACAATAAAGGAATTTATTAAAACTGAACAACAATTTGTTATCCTTTTTATTTATACTATAAGTGATACATAGATGACGCTTTCTAATTGATTTTAAAAATTTGCCATAAAAAAATCTTTAACTACTAGATGCTTACACATCTCCCCTGTGATCGGACTCACATGTTTTTTTTATGACACATGATTTCCAATTACGTGAAAAATAAAAAATTAAAAAAGAAAAATTAAAAATGAAAGATGAAAAATGAAAAATGTTAAATGAAAAAGAAAAATTAAAAATAGAAAATGAAAATTGAAAGATAAAAAATGAAAAATAAAAAATGAAAAATAAAATATGAAAAATCAAAAATGAAAAATAAAAAATTAAAAATAAAAAATGAAAAATGAAAAATAAGAAATGCAAAATTAAAAATGAAATATGAAAAATTAAAGATGAAAAATGAAAAATGTTAAATGAAAAAGAAATATGAAAAATAGAAAATGAAAATTGAAAGATAAAAAATGAAAAATAAAAAATGAAAAATAAAATATGAAACAATAAAAATTAAAAACAAAAAATTAAAAATAAAAAATGAAAAATGAAAAATAAGAAATGCAAAATTAAAAATGAAATATGAAGAATGAAAGATAAAAATTAAAAATTAAAAATTAAAAATTAAAAATTAAAAATTAAAAATTAAAAATTAAAAATTAAAAATTAAAAATTAAAAATTAAAAATTGAAAATTAAAAATTAAAAATTAAAAATTAAAAATTAAAAATTAAAAATTAAAAATTAAAAATTAAAAATTAAAAATTAAAAATTAAAAATTAAAAATTAAAAATTAAAAATTAAAAATTAAAAATTAAAAATTAAAAATTAAAAATTAAAAATTAAAAATTAAAAATTAAAAATTAAAAATTGAAAATTAAAAATTAAAAATTAAAAATTAAAAATTAAAAATTAAAAATTAAAAATTAAAAATTAAAAATTAAAAATTAAAAATTAAAAATTAAAAATTAAAAATTAAAAATTAAAAATAAAAAATTAAAAATTAAAATTTAAAAATTAAAAATTAAAAATTAAAAATTAAAAATTAAAAATTAAAAATTAAAAATTAAAAATTAAAAATTAAAAATTAAAAATTAAAAATTAAAAATTAAAAATTAAAAATTAAAAATTAAAAATTAAAAATTAAAAATTAAAAATTAAAAATTAAAAATTAAAAATTAAAAATTAAAAATTAAAAATTAAAAATTAAAAATTAAAAATTAAAAATTAAAAATTAAAAATTAAAAATTAAAAATTAAAAATTAAAAATTAAAAATTAAAAATTAAAAATTAAAAATTAAAAATTAAAAATTAAAAATTAAAAATTAAAAATTAAAAATTAAAAATTAAAAATTAAAAATTAAAAATTAAAAATTAAAAATTAAAAATTAAAAATTAAAAATTAAAAATTAAAAATTAAAAATTAAAAATTAAAAATTAAAAATTACAAATTACAAATTAAAAATTACAAATTAAAAATTAAAAATTAAAAATTAAAAATTAAAAATTAAAAATTAAAAATTAAAAATTAAAAATTAAAAATTAAAAATTAAAAATTAAAAATTAAAAATTAAAAATTAAAAATTAAAAATTAAAAATTAAAAATTAAAAATTAAAAATTAAAAATTAAAAATTAAAAATAAAAAATTAATAATTAAAAATTAAATATTAAAAATTAAAAATTAAAAATTAAAAATTAAAAATTAAAAATTAAAAATTAAAAATTAAAAATTAAAAATTAAAAATTAAAAATTAAAAATTAAAAATTAAAAATTTAAAATTAAAAATTAAAAATTAAAAATTAAAAATTAAAAATTAAAAATTAAAAATTAAAAATTAAAAATTAAAAATTAAAAATGAAAAATAAAAAATGAAAAATAGAAAATGAAAAGTAAAAATTCAAAGATGAAAAATGAAAAATAAAAAAAAACGAAAGAAACATGAAAAATAAAAAATGCAAAATCAAAAATGAAAAATAAAAATCGAAAACTTTAAAATTAACTGATTGAAATAATAAATAATAATAAATATTTGTATATTAGCAGTTGTTTGCTATAAGTGATACATAGATGCCGTTTTCTGTTTGATTTTAAAAAAGTGCCATAAAAAATCTTAGATTACTACATGTTTACACATCTTCCCTGTGATCGGACTCGCATTATTTTTTTTTTGTGACATTATTTCAAATTCCGTGCTCTCTTTTTTCTGCGTTTCTGTCTTGAACTTTTTGGACTTTGTATATTTAAAAACTTGCATTAGCTTTTTTTCGCACAATATAGGCCGAGTGCTGAGCCAACCAGGCTGCATACCTAATCGTTGTATTGGGAGCGCTTTTCAATATGCTTCCTATTTTATTGGACCCGAACCATGTTTCTTGATAGTTTCTAATAACATTGGAAACAGTTTGCCGGCAGATCTTTGATACTTTGGCCAACTTTTTGTAGGGCCAAGTTCGATTTTGTTGAAAATATTTATAAATTTAACTCATTTTAATCAAACTAACAACAAATGAATAATAACTGATATATTTTTTAAAGATAACTTGAGCAAAAAAAAAAAAATAAATAAATAAATCAAATAGCAATGGTGAAAAAAGATAAGAGGGAAAACATGTGTTAAAATTTCTTCTATTTCACTCCTTAATTTGGACTAAAACCTAAAATTTTAGGCATTATCTTGAGTTTCACTTGAAAAAGAAAGAAGGATATCAGAAGGAGGACTCAGCAAATATATATATATATATACACATTTCATGGTTCAATATCCTTATTTCGATGTTTCTGATTTACTTCATTTTCTAAAAAATATTTTTGTTATATTTTCAAAGCGAAAATATTATACATGAAATGTTTAGGCTTTAAGATTTAGCAACGGTCGATTTAATTTCAAAATTAAGCAATTTTAACTGATGCTGATGTAACAAACCCAACTGTTTTTTTTGCACCGGCGAAGCTTTTTTCTGTTTCCTTGAATTTGATTTATAAAAACCTGATTTTGTGAAACGATTACTTAACTTATTTTCCTTAGTTTTTTACTGGTTGCTTTACACATCAAAATTAATTTTGTATGTCCTCACAGATTTATCTGCTAATTTCCTTCAGGAATAGCATTAAAAAACACTTTATTTACAAATACATTGCTTCTGAAATCCAATTTTATTAGTGTATTTAGGTAAAACATGATTTTTTTTTAAATTTTCGCACGCAAAGTGTTAAATAGTATAAAAGGAAATTTTAATAAAACCAAGCGATAATGTCACTGATTTTATTACATTTTAATGTATTTTTCTGCATTTTACTGCAATAGTGCATGAAAAAAACACCTCAAGCTTCAGTGTGACAAATTAAAAACAAACAACGTCAGTTGCAGTCCTACAGTATAATATGGCAACAGACTCTGTACGAAGTTTTAAAACAGCAAAAGAAAATAATTTTATAAAAAATTTTCAAGAAAAAACAAAAAAAAAAAAAAAAAAAAACAAACAATAATACGCATTCATGCGTCTTAAGAACGCATGTTGCATGCAACAACCAACATAAAAATTAAAGAAAGAAAAATTTGTATATCTTGAATATAGTACGACAATACATTCTTATTCTCCATACGAATGCGAATGTGTTGTTTTTTCGTATGCCACACAATAATTTTATATATTTTTGTTATTTATTTCATGGCAGTGCTTGTAGTTAATTAATTCGTGTTATTTTAACATTTTAAAATGTAAGAAAATTTTGATTCATTACGATTTAAGTCTTTAACATGTGACGATAATGGTAATTTTATGAATTTTTTTTTTTTTTTTTTTGTGACCATTAAATGTAGAATTATTGTTATAAAATGGTGGTAATAATGGCAAATGTTATTAACAAATAGGGTAAATTATCTAAAATTTCAAATTAAGAGTTGCTACTTTTTCTAACTCTTTAAGTGGAATACGAATTCCTATAGCCCAAACGATTTTTGAGAATTTTTTTAAAATTATTGAAGCTCTACAATGAAATTGACTTTATGCAAAAAATGAGAAGCAGTCCGTCTAGATCAATACTCGGACTATTTAGTGCGAAAAAGAAAGCCAATAGAGGTTTGAAAATATAAAAAGTCGAAAAAGTTTCAGAAAGGATTGCTGAAATTATGTTTCATAAAAAATATTCCTGCTGCATAATGGACGCCGAAATGAATGTACTGACAGGTTTTTCGCAGCTTCCGTGTATTTTGTAGCAATAATAACGTCGGGTGTTATGTACATAGTTTAGTTAATCCCTTATTGTAATATATACTTAGGCTCATAAATGACTCTGTACCGGCAATAATTATAATATTTAATATCTTATATATTAAAAGAATTTATGAATAAACTTTGCATTCAAGATTTTTTCAATATTTTTCTTCTCTCAAACCTCTACAACTAGAGTTCTAATTAACGTAGGCTGTTGACATAGAAGAACACTCAGTGGATCAAGCTCCTTCTTTTGAGCTATTAATTGCTTAAATTCGTTGGGTTTGAGGAAAGTTATGCGTGGAGAATCAACGTTACTTTTACTGTACGTTAACTTATCTTGGCATATTTTGGCATTACTGTACGTTAACTTCTCTTGGCGAATTCGTTGGGTTTGAGGAAAGTTATGCGTGGACAATCAACTTTACTTTTACTGTACGTTAACTTCTCTTGGCAAATTTTGGTATTATATTATAAAAATTAATATAATATAATATAATATAATGCTGCGGAGCAGCAGGGGTCCTCTAGTTTATTTTAATTTAATTTTGATAAGTATTATAATAACTAACATCCTAAAGTTCTTTTCTCAAAAAAGTATCTTTTCTTAAAAAAATAATTTTTTTAAACTAATCTCTTTAAAACGTACGTTTTTTTTTTGAATAGTACCTTTTCTTTAAAAACTACTTTTTCTTCACAAAGTTCCTGTTAATAAAAAATAACATACTTTATCTTAAAAAATGACCTTTTCTGAAAAATTTACCTTTCGTTAAAATTAGCTTTCTTAAAAAGTACGTTTTCTTTCGAAAAGAACTTTTTCTTAAATGAATTAATTTTCTTTAAAAAAATTTTACTTTCTTCAAAAAGTATCTTTTCCTAAAAATTACCGCTTCTTAAAAAATTACCTTTTTTTAAAAAACATTTTTCTTAAAAAATTACATTTTCTTAAAAATTACATATTCTTAAAATTTTTAATTTTCTTTAACAAGTACATTTTTTTCAAAAATTCACCTGTTCTTAAAGAAGTTAATTTTCTTAATAAAGTATAATTTCTTAAAAAGAAACCTTTGCTTAAATAATATTTTTTTTTTTTAATAATTACCTTACCCATTTCTTAAAAAAGGACCTCTTCTTAAAAATTTAGTTGTTCTTAAAAAATTACTTTTCTTTAAAAGTACATTTCCTTTAAAAGGTAACGTTTCTTTTAAAAGTACCTCTTCTTTAAAAAGTACATTTTCTTCAAAAAGTACATTTGCTTTAAAAAGTAACATTTCCTTAAAAAGTACATTTTCTTTAAAAAGTAAGTTTTCTAAAAAAAAGTACAATTTCTTTGGAAAAAATTTACCTTTTCCTTTAAAAGTACAGTTTCTTTAAAAGTACAATTTCTTTAAAAAGTATCATGTCTTTAAAAAGTACCTTTTCTTTAAAAACTATCTTAAAAAAAGTACTCTTTCTTAAAAATGCTAATCTTCTTTAAAAAAAGGTTTTTTTTCTTAATAAAGTATCTGTTTATTTTCTTAATAAAGTATCTGTTTATTTTCTTAAAAGTACATGTTAAGAAGTACCTTTTCTTAAATGGGTAACGTTTCCTAAAGAAATATATTTTATTAAAGAAATCTTTTTTTAAAGTTCTTTTCTTCAAAAATTATTGTTTCTTAAAAAATAGCATTTCTTTAAATTTTTCTTTTCTATAAAAGTACCTTTAATAAACGGATTTTTTTAAAAAAATATATTTTCTTAATAAAGTACAATTTCTTAAAAAGAGCATTTACTTTAATTTTTACTTTTTTGTAAAGTACTTTTTATATTATAAAGTATTTTCAAAAATGTTCAGCTTATTAGTATTAACTAGTATAGCTCAGCACTCGAAATTCGAGTGCAAGTTTTAGGAAATATTTTTTTTTCATTGATAAAAAATATTCCTGCTGTATAATGGACGCCGAAACGTAGGTACTGGCAGGTTTTTCGCAGCTTCCGGGTAAAAATTTTGATGTTGCTACTGCTCAGGGAAATATAGGAGGTAAGTCAAAAGCAGGCGAAATTTCAAAAAAGTATGGTATGGCAAACAGTATGCAGTTGCGGCAAAAGAAGCAAGTCATTTGTTACAACGGGCTCTATAAATACCGAAATTTATAGTAAGGATATGTCAACTCATATATTTGACCCGTTTTGACAACCTGTCACTACGGTAAGAAAGCTCTTCATTGATACAAGACCAATAACTTGGTTTTTGTATTAAGGGAGGCAAAATTATCCACCGCCTAGGCCAATGGAGAGATATTGGGCTCTTGTGAAAAGGGAATTGAAGAGCATAAAAAGATGTCCAAATGTGAAAGATTTTAAACGGAGATGGACTACCTGTTCCAAAAAGGTGACATAAACCAAAAAGGGAGGGTTTCGGGAAAAGGTCCACAAGTTCATGAGTAGTGACTGGAATTATAAAAAATATATTTTTTTTTGTAAGCTTTAATATAATTTTAATTAAATAAAAAACATCAAAACTCTCTCCATGTTCTATGGTTTCCTTATTACAGTGTACAACACAAAAAAAAATTTCAAGGTTCGGCCTATGAATTTTGATAGAGACAAAAAGGAAAAGACACGTATATGGGCGTTTTGAAAGTTTACATCTGAATTTTACTTAAGGTTAGTTAAAGTTTCCCAACTCTGGCAAATTCTTAAAGGAGCAAAAAACAGGGATTTAAGGGGTTAAAATGTTCCGCAAAAATATTCGCCATGAAATTTTACTAAGAAGTTTTATTTTAATTTATTTTGGGGTACTTTAAATAAAGTTCTTAATAAATGCGAAATTAGCACTAAGCTCTCTTTTGTTGTGTCTTATTTCTGACTTTCTGGTTGAATTTTCCGTTTTGGTGTATTCAGGGACTTATAGTAGAATTTCACGGCGAATATTTTTGCGCAACATTTTAAACCCTTAAATCCCTGTTTTAATGGTGTTTTTTGCCCTTTTAAGAATGTGCAACAGCTGGGAAACTTTAACCCCTCCTCAAATGAAATTCAGATGAAAACTTTCAAAACGCCGATACACGTGCCTTTTTCTTTTCATTTCCTTTATCAAAATTTATAGGCCGGACCTTGTAATTTTGGAAAAAATTTTATTTTGTTGTACAGTGTTATTACATATTATGTATGTTAACATTTTTTCGATCTCAATCCTTAATTAAGTTTGTGCTGATGTTTTTAACTACCTAGAATGCTTTAGTATACCGAACGACAAAGAATAACTTTATAAATCGATTTACCTTTGTCACTTCGTCAGTTTATCCGTCCGTCCGTCTGTCTGTGTGCCCATGCAAATCTTGAACTTGAACTACAGGTTGCAGTTATATAAATATATTTTTATGAAACTTGGTATATAAGCTTTTCTGTGACAATTACTATTGAAATTTATTAATATCGATGTATATTCACACCTCCGTTCAAATGAAACCACCCCTGTGAGATCGGCTTAAATTGTTGCCCTAAGCTTCAGATTATCATGTAGATTTTTGATCAAACATACCCAGCAAAACATTCCATTACATGTAATGATCTTTAGAATAAGAAATTAAGTGTTCAGTAGTTACCTTTTCATTACGAAACCCATTATTTTAACATGGGGGTGTCATTGGAGGAAATGCCTTACCGGCACCTTGTTAGGTACTGATATAAATAACTAGTAACTTTATGGATAACAAGAAGGGATTTAAGTAATATGTTATATGTAGGGAGTAAAGTAAATTTCTGTAAAATCAACACATTGGTATCGCACAATATGTTGTAAATATTGTAATGTAAAATCTAACAGCTTTTGCTGCGTTTTTTGTCCAATGATGACTATCGCCGCGAAATAGTTTGTTTCATTAAATTTAACTCATTATTTATAGTTTTTACTAATACAAACGTGGTCACTACCAGTTAGTATTTACATAAATCATTATCAGGAAGTCCTTACATTTAGCTTGAAATTGTTCAAAAGGTATGGGGTTAACTTTACCATGTAATGCAACGGTAATAACTAATCATTACCAAGGTTTTGTTGGGTAGTTCAGAGTGTTTGTTGTATCCATTACTCAATAATAAAAAAAAAAAAAAAAAATAAATATCTACATAAGTAGGAACATTTTTAGTCAAAGTCCCCATTTATGCTTGTTTGCGATACTCAACTAAATCTATAAAAACACATATCCCAACAACACAGATCTTTTAAAAAATTTATTTAGAATATGATTCTAGGATGTATATTTAAGTCATGTCTCAAAATACGATCGCAATCGGATCTGGACCCCATATTATATGGACATCCGATATGAACGTAAACATATTTGCCGATAAGAAAGACATGAAAATCTTAGCTAAATTTGATTTATGATTATTTTCTTTGTCCAATAATGCGCGTTGAATATTTTTCGAAGCTATATATTTTCCATAAAAATCAATAAATTTTGGCCTTAATTAAAATTTTCGTATTCAAATCTCATAAATTTAAATCCATATGAATAAAAATCTGACTTTTTGATATGAAAAAAATTTGTCAAGCTCTAAGCTACTTGACCGATTGAAACAATATGTATGAAGCTATTTTTTTAGGAAGATAATTGAGCATATTATTATTGTGGTCAACCCATTATGGAACAGAGTTAACTTAAGGACTTGAAGTTGAACATCTCGATTTTGAATAAGTTTTTGGAGCTTGCAATTTCTGCGAATATGGTCCAATTTTGTCACTTATTAAACTTTTTGTTTTTAAGATATTGAATTTTAACAGAAATTAAATATTAAATAACACTGTGGATC
The DNA here is from genome assembly GCA_963682025.1 of Cordilura impudica. Classification (NCBI taxonomy): domain Eukaryota; kingdom Metazoa; phylum Arthropoda; class Insecta; order Diptera; family Scathophagidae; genus Cordilura; species Cordilura impudica. The sequence goes on from OY821517.1 coordinate 152,418,635, forward strand.
ATTTTCGGGGTCATTGTCTGGGGGGTTGAGAAATTTCAAGTTATGTTGAAAGTACTAGGTTAGTATAGTAAAAGCTCTAAAGGTTTTGCTTTCTTAGGACATTGATGATATCTCATTTCATACTTTAACAAAATTGTAGCTATGGCTTTAATAAATAATTTTTATTAATATACACATGTAAAAAATGCAATAAAATGTAATAAAAGTATGTATGATTTAATAACAAAAACTAGGAGATTCAAGCCCTGGAAATTCGAGTGCAAATTCGAGTTCAAATTCTAGGAAATTTTATTTTTTCATTAAATAAAGACCCTTAAGGTATGCTAATCAATTATGGCCAATGCAAAAATCAACACAAAAAACAAACTCATTTTTATTACAAATACATTAACAAATTTAATAAACACACACATAGCATATGTATAATTATACCCTATACCACTATGTGGTTTGGGTATAATGACTTTGTGCTGCTGTTTGTAACAACCAAAAATATTTGACCTAGACCCATCTTTAATTATACCGATCGAATCAGAATCACTTTCAGAGTTGATTTAACAATGTCCGTCCGTCCGTCCGTCCGTCCGTCCGTCCGTCCGTCCGTCCGTCCGTCCGTCCGTCTGTGTGTCCATGTAAAGCTTGTAATCAAACTGCAGGTCGCAAATATGAATATATTTTGATGAAATTTGGCATATAAGCTTTTATCGGCCATGGGATGAACGCTGTTGAAATTGGTGAGAATCGGTCCATGTTCAGACCTAGCCCCCATACAAATTACCCATATGAAATCGACATAAATTGCCATAAGATCCAAATTGTCATATAGATCTTACTCAAATTGGGTTTGTATGCGTTCATTACATCCATTAATGAGTAGTCCAAAAATGATCCCTTTGACCCCATACAGAGGTGCTTCCCGATCTTCACTTAAATCTATTAAAAAACAAAAATATTGCACTGATTCTTCTCAAATTTTGTTTGTATATATTTTTGCAAAATACAAGAGACTTTACCAAACATGATCAGGATCGGTCCATTTTTGGACCTAGTCCCTATATTGATATAGCATCCGATATGAACTTTTTAATATCTGCAGCCAAAAAAAATTAATAAAAATCCCACTCAAATTTGGTTTTTGCTTATTTTCTATGACCAGTTAGTTGGGCCTAAGAGATAGGGTTTCTAAACGCATGGTATAGGGTATCGTATAGTCGGTCTAGACCGACTTTAATTTTCTTACTTGTTTTATGTATGTGTTAGTAGCAACTTTAAATGCAATTCACTCAAAATAATGAAAAAAATTAAAAAATCTGTAAATCTACAAAACGGCTAAAAAGAATATATTTATAAAAAAAAATTTAAGGAAATCACGTTTTTTTTTTTAAATTTCATTCGATAAAAATAAACCAGCTTGATTTGCTGAATCTATTTGCTGAAGAATGAAATGAGAAATCATCAATGGTTCTAAGCAAACAAACATCAGGATGAGGAAAAATATGACATTTCGTAAAAAAAAGTTTCGTCTGAGAACGGCAAAAGCTTTGGAGGTTTTAATATACTGGCCTACTACTTTCACCATAACTCAAATTTACCAACCCCCCTCCAGTTAATGGCTTTGCACTGTGTAGTTGAGCACTCTGTGGTTGTGGTATAATGAGTTGATAATATTATAAACCGTCTGATAATCCAAATGTTAAAAAGTCCACTTTTTGTCATTGAAATTGAAAATATTTTCCATTTTTCCAATTACTCGCAAGTACGACTTTAAGAAATAATAAAAAAATAACTATTTAATAAAGAATGAATCGCTGTATAAATTTTTAATAAGTGAAATATGTATTCGTTCTTTAGAAGTAACTACAACTGACAACTCTTCAAGGAATACCTTTGATTGTTAATATTTTTTTAACACAAAACGCATCCATCTTATTAAAATAAATTTTATTTAGTTATTGTGTAGAAATATTTACACGTAAAACAATATTACCTCCAATTGAGTTAAACATTTTTTTTTAGTACTAAATTTAATTGCAAGTTAAAAGTTTTAATGCGATTTTTATCTCAAGGATTATGACTACAATGTTAAATAGTACAATAAATGTTATTAATATGTAAATATTTAAAACAATTTCGTGCATAATAAAATTTAACAAAAATTTACAATTATTTACAAGAGAATAAAAAATAATTACAAAAAGAAAAAAATCGAATTAAAAAAAGAAACAATTAAAAATCAAAAGCATTAACAATCACAAGTTAAAAATTAAATAACATTAAACAAATGATTTTCATTCAACTGTATTGTTTTTCTGTAAGCAAAATAATTACACATACTGACTGCCATATAGTACGAATATATACGTGAATAGTTAAGTACTTGTGGTAGCAGTGGCAATTTTGTACTTACGTACAGTAACATACAATATTTTTTTGACATGTTTTTTTCAATTTTATTTTGGTATGTGTAAAATGGTTTATTAACTAAATGGATTTTTAGAAACTAGCAGATTCCAGCACTTGAAATTCGATTGCAAATTCTACGCAACTTTTTTTTTCAACTTAGCCAATTCACAAACCAACACTTTTTTGATTTATTATTATTGTGAATGAAGAAAACAAAAATACAAGCATATTAACAAATTTAATAAACACACACATACCATTGTATAATTTTATGTATGTGTTAGTAGCAACTTCAAATGCAATTAACTCAAAATAACGGCAAAAATTTAAAAATCTGTAAGTCTGGTGAACAGCTAAAAAGAAATACCTTTAAAATATACACGTTTTGTCAAAATCGAGATAAAACGGTAGAACAAAACATCGATCTCATGAAATCGCCTAGCCTTTAAATATTATAGATGTCATATATTTCATTAAGTGTTTTCTAATTCATTTTGGATTTTTTATGAAATAGCGCTGCATACTATGAAAAATCTAATTTTTTTTTTGTTAAATATCTAAAACCTGTTATTAGTAAGGGGCTATGGTGCCCGTAAAAATACATTATACCAATAATCCATTTTACTCTCCGATTAAATCTATCTTTAGGTATAACAAAAAGTACTTTTTTAAGACAATACACTTTTTTAAGAAAATGTACTTTTTTTTGAAAGGAATTTTCAAGAAATGGTATTTTTTAAGAAAAGGTACTTTTTTAAAAAAAGGTACTTTTTAAGAAAAGTTTTTTTTATTAAAGGTACTTTTTTCAGAAAAGGTACTTTTAAAGAAAATTTACTTTTTCAGCAAATTTACTTTTTTCCGAAAAGGTGCTTTTTCAAGAAAAGGTACTTTTTTAAGAAAAGGAACTTTTTATAGAAAGAGTATTTTTGTTTAGGAAAAGCTACTTTTTTAAGAAATGTACTTTTTTTTTTTAAAGAAAAGGTACTTTTTTAAGAAAAAGTGCTTTTTCAAAAAATGTACTTTTTTAAATAAAGATACTTTCTTCAGAAATGGTAATTTTTAAGAAAATTAACTTTTTTAAGAAAATTTACGTTTTTAAGAAAGGTACTCTACTAAGAAAGGTAAGTTTTTAAGTAATGAGCTTTTTTAAAAAAATTTACTTTTTAAGAAAATTTACTTTTTAAATAAATGTACTTTTTTTTTCCAAAAAGGTACTCTTTAAGAAAATTAAATTTTTTAAAGAAAATTTGCTTTTTTCAGAAAAGGTATTTTTTTAAGAAGGTACTTCATTAAGAAACGTCTTTTTTAAGAAAGGTACTTTTTTAAGAATAGGTACTTTTTTTAGAAAATATAATTTTTTCAGAAAAGGTACTTTTCTAATAAAAGGAACTTTTTTAAGAAAATGAACTTTTTTAAGAAATGGAACTTTTTTAAGAAAATGCACTTTGTTTTTTTCAAAAAAGGTATTTTTTATGAAGGTATTTCAAGCGTCATTTTTTAAGAAAGATACTTGAGAATAGACGCTTTTATTTTAAACGTCCTTTTTTAAGAAAGGTGCTTTAGAATAGGCACTTTTCTTTAGAAAATGTAATTTTTCACAAAAGTTACTTTTCTAAGAAAGGGAACTTTTTAAAGAAAATTAACTTTTTCAAGAAGAGGTACTTTTTAAAATTATACTTTTTTAAGAAAATGCACTTTGTTATTAAAATGTACCTTTCAAAAAACGTACTTTTGAAAGCAAATATATTTTTTTTTTGAGAAGAGTTACTTTTTAAAGAAAAGATATGTTTTAAGAAAAGGTATTTTTGAAATATAAGCAAATATATTTTTTTTTTTTGAGAAGAGTTACTTTTTAAAGAAAAGATATGTTTTAAGAAAAGGTATTTTTGAAACAAAAGGTACTTTCTTAAAACAAGGTACTTATTTAAGGAAATACTTTTTAAGAAAGTGTACTTTTTTAAATAAAGGTAATTTTTTAAAAAAGATACTTTGTTGAGAAAATGTACTTTTTAAGAAAATATGCTTTTTTAAGAAAAGGTACCTTTTTTAATTTTTTAAAAAAGATCCCTAACGGTACTTTTTTCTAAAGATATACTTTTTAAGAAAATTTAATTTAAAAAAAAAAAAATACCATTTTTAAAAAATGAGCCTTTGTTGCTTTGCTCATAAATCTATTTTAGTTTTATAAGTTATTATTACAAATCTAATAAATAATAATAAAAAAATATAGTACTTTTTAAAGAAACGACAACTTACTTTATTAGAAAGGAACTTATTTTTTTTATAAAAATTATTTTTTTTAAACGAAAAGTTCTTTTTTTTTAGACAAAGTGCTTTTTTAAGAACAGGCACATTTTAGGAAAATTTTCTTATTTTGAAAGGTATTGTTTTATCAAAGATACTTTTTTAAAAAATGGTATTTTTTAAAAAAGTTAAGTTTTTTTAGGAAAGTACTTTTAAAAAAGATATTTTTGTTTAGAAAGTAGTTTTTTAAAAAAGGTTAGTTTTTAAGAAGAATACTATGTTAAAGAAAATATACGTTTTTAAGAAAGGACACATTTTGGTATTTACCCATTCATATGCCTAGATACATCTGTATAGAAGGTACAAAATATACTATTTTTCGCGTTGCTGGCCATGATAGAAAAACCGGACGAACTAAAAAAAATCGCTCTTCGCTGATGTTTTTCTCGTGTAGAATTCTTTGTTTGTTTTTGAAGATTTTGTTTGTGACCAGTTTTTGTTTTTCTTTTTTACTTTTATTTCGATCTATTATATTATTGTAAGCATTTTGAAAACCATTAGAATAAGGTGGTGTTATAATTTTTAATTAAACTGCACAGACAAGCGTACAGTAGAGCCCATAAATAATGCTTATAAAGCAAAACCTTATCCCATAGCTTTTCGTCATATTATTTTAAGCGAAACCATAATTTCGAAGAAAATCTGTACACATTTTTTCCATCACTGTACGTTCCAGCATTTGCGTATTTATGGTAAATCATGTTTATATTGTTTCTGTTTAAGCTTAATATTTTAAGCAATTTATTAAACCATGAAATGAAAAATTATTTATTTAAATATGATTAAAAAAAACAACGAAAAAAAGTAACATACATATACATAATTGCACGCCATACAAAATTCCAAAAAAAAAAAAAAAAAAAAAAAACAAATGTAAAAATTGCACTAATTTTCTTTTGTGGGGATAAACAATAAAGTGATTTTTTTTGAAATGATTTTTTTAATTCAACAAATACATACTGCAAATATTATGAATTTTTTTTTTTTTAATAAATATTTGATGCATTTTTTTCTTATTAAAAATTAATTATTTTTCTTTAATAAAGCGTTTAAATACACGATTGTTTAATTAATGTTTGATAAAATTAAATTACATTATTGAGTTCAATGAATGATTAATAAGAAGTATAAGTGAATCCTAAAATATACTTAATTTTTATTTTCGTGTAAAGTAAACAGAAACCGCATAAAATTTGGGGAAAAATACAACTTTTCTCAGCGATATTTATTAACGTCGACACCCTGGCACTTCTTCATTGATGGCATTTTTTTTTAAACACCGATCCGTTTTTTCAATTTGAAATTAGAGAGTAATACGAAGGCTTAACTTAGCTAATAGGAATCGTGTTAAAGCAATTCGAAATTTAATGAAAGCGTTCACTTTTGCTGGCTATCAATAAAATGCTAAGCATCATGGCGTCTTAAAATTTCAGATGTTCTACTATATTAACTTTGTAATTATAGTTACTGCCTGTACCTACTGTGCTTCAAGCTGGGTAGTTCTGTCTTATCCAAAGTTAATAAAATAAATTATAAGTTAACAAGACAGCCAATTATAGTGAGTGAAGTCATTAATGGACATATAAAATTATCAATAATCAAATTTAAGCGCGACTCGCAATTATTTTTTGCTTATACCTGTACCGCCATTTGGTTTGGGTGTAATGACTTTGTGCTGCAGTTTGTAACTACCAAAAATTTTGA